>CAHIKZ030002490.1:2500-115000 GCA_903632075.3 Acanthosepion pharaonis | reverse complement strand
TTTCTTGTTCCTTCTAAAGTCTTCTCATTAACTTACACTGCCAGTAGCTCCTTGTGTCTTAGTGGCATTATTGCCTAGCTTGAGGGTGAATTTTAGTGCAATGCTGGGTTTTCTTATTTCTAATTTTCAGAAAGATAGATTTTTATGAAAAACAATATTTTTGCTATAAATTTTGAAAAACATGACATCATCCCAGGTATAAGTTTTTGTAGATTTTACTTTTATGCATTTCTAGTCTTTCTGATGTATTTTTCTCTTCTGAAATTTTAGTTTTGATCAACTTAATTCCTATCAAATCACCTTAGATGATTTACACATGTTTATACGTGTAACTATAATAGCATCTACATTTATGATGAGAAAACAAGTTATATATATCGACAGGATGAGGGCTTAGCAATGAGCTTGCCATTATCACCAGCAATGGCGAATATATACCTGGAATACTTTGAGGAAATGGCATTAGAATCTATAAAGCCAACTCTATGGTTAAGGTACGTAGATGACACCTTCATTTTCTGGCCACACCAGGAAGATGTTCAGGTTCTACTGAACCATGTGAACTCAATAAGACCTTCTATACGGTTCATGATGGAGAAAGATAGTAACAACACGTTCCCATTTCTGGATGTTCTGATATCTCAAACATGGATCATTGGTTCAAGACATCCATATACCGCAAACCAATATTCATTGGACAGTAATTCAATTTCAACTTCCACCATCCATACAGCGTAAAGAAAGGGATCGTCCGCTGCTTACAACATGAGCAAAAGTTGGGTAGTGACCCAGAGACATTAGATAAAGAATTGGTCAGTATAAGCAGTTCTCTAAAATGTAACAACTACCCTGAATACATGGCAGCAGCCCCAATAAACTGGGATAGGTACAAGAGGAGGACAACAACACTCAGAAAAGTCTGCCTGCCTTATGAGAAGGGGTTATCAGAGAAAATACAAAGGATCTGTGGTCCATATAACATCAGGAAAACCTTCAAAAGCTGGATGACAATTTGTGGATACTTCTCCCAAGTAAGACTCCACATAGAGGAGAACATGACTAAAGACTGTGTGTACTCTATCCTGTGCAGCTGTGGAAAGAAATATAAAGGGAAGACAAGATGCTCCTTTAAGATAAGGCTTCAAGAACACCAAAAAGCTGTAACACGAGGGTAAGTGGAAAAATTAGGCGTGACTGACCATATATGGAGAGAAAAGGGAAATCACCACACTCTGTGGGATCAGGTTGAAATCATAGACATAAAACATTTCTTGGAAAATTCATAAACTTAAGGAATCAGTACATATGCTTGGCCACAAAAATCTCCTGTTCTGACCAAGCATAGAAATGAATACAATATGGGAACCAGTAATAGGAGTGCCAGAGAAAAGCAATAACAACAAAAATTGCAATATGAGCTCTGGTAAAAAAATATGCAGTGATAACATCAAAATAATTTGCAGTATGAACACTGGTTTAAAATGGTTGCTGAAGACATTATGTGTATATAATACCCAGAAATTCATACACAAGGACACATGGCACAGAGGATACAGGCGTTAGTTAGATCCAGTGATAGGACCCAAAGAGTGTGAGTTCAATACCTGGTTAAGGCAGTGGAGAATTTGGAGAGGGGTATTAACAGGAGATAACTGATAATGGACATCCATTAGACATGGCATGTGGAACTAGAACAGTCTACCCCAGTGAGCGAAATAAAGGGTTCAGTTTGACATTCCAACCACCTGAAGAAGGACGAAGCGTACAATGGCCGAAACGTAATAAATATAGCAACAAAGATGAGGATGATAGTCCGAGCAATGTAAATAGTGTACATAATGCCTCATCTCGGAAATATAAACACATACAATCTTCAGTAATTTTAGAAGTGTGCTTATGTCTTAAACATTAATAATTGTTGCCAGTTTTTAATTGATCTACTAATGAGTGTCTAACAGTTTTTTTTTTAATGCTTTCACTGCTGTGTTTTATGTTTTTATGAAACTTATATTGCTTGCAAGCCAATGCATAAGTGTTTTCAAGACAATAAAATGTCAATTCCTAGTGCACTTAGTGCTATTTTCAAACCAGCATAAACCTGTTTTGTGATGTATTCTTATTATATTGTAGCAGAGGTGTCATTTAACTTAGTATGTACTGCTGGGTATCTGATCAAAACCAAAATGGTGGTGCCCTTGAAAAATTGATACCATCATTGTCTTTATAATCATTTATTTCCAGTAAATGACAATTTCCTATTTTTCTGAAAATGGGCCAGTTCAGCCAGGCAACAATGCTGTAATACAGTTGTAAAAGTGTAAGAAAAAAGAAAACCTCTTCAATTTTTGTAACAAATTTTTAATCTTTTTATAGTATTCTGTATATTTTAAAATCCACACTTGTTGAATTATGCAAGAGAAAATTTATCTGAAACTCTTAATCAGAAGTCATTATCAGTGTAAATAAACTAATTATGGTTATTAATTTTCTAATCAGTTTTACAGTTTGTATCCATGTAACCTTGTTTTATATTTGGAATTCTTTCAGATCTTGAAGTGAGCCATGAAGAAGCTTTGGAAATCTTGAATTGTGTCAATGGTTTACCTTCTGAGGGAAACTCATCCAATGCCATTCAATCTGGCAGGACATTGACTGCATTGGAATTGTTACAAGAAGAACAAAGCATGCAGAGCATTGTCACATTTTCTGAGAAGTTAGACTCAATGCTAGGAGGAGGAGTACCTTTATGCAAGATTACAGAGTTTTGTGGAGCTCCTGGAATTGGTAAAACTCAAATGTGGTGAGTCCCCTTGTTGGTATTTAACATCATTTTATTCTTTTTTTCATTTTTAATATCGGCAATTGTTAAATATATGAATTAAGTCTACTCATTTTAAGATATATTTTACTTAGTTAACAAAAATCATTAATAAAAATGTCCTGTATTGAATAGGAATATATTTATATTCCTTTATTGGTAATTTAGTGTAGCTCAGTTTTTAGCAAGCACTTTGCACAGACCATTATTATTGTAATTGAGTTCAATCCTCACTCAGTGCACTGCACCTTTTGGATTTGTGCAAGTCTAATTTATTAGTAAATACTGTTCAACCTCTTTAATCTTGTACTTCATGGTCCAGCAACTCCCATTGTCTTGTGGTTTTTTTGAATCAGTCGCCATTAGTTTGAGTGGTTACAAGGGCAGTGTTAATTGTTTACAACTTTCTGCAGCAGCTGAACAGCAGCAGTGTGTTTTTGGTCATATGGTCTTGCTCATTTCTTATATATAGTTGCATATTTACCCATTCAGGATAGTAAATATATATTATTTTTGATTTTAGGCTTTTTTTTGTCTTTTTATTATATAAAACAATAAAATCCTTGTTTGGAAGCATTAATGATTGTTTTAAGCTTTTGATAACATGGTAATATATATGCGGAATGAGCTGGCAAGACTGTTTACATAGTTTTTTATGGGGCAATTTCTGTCATTTTTTGCAGTCTGGTCCCAAAGTTGTTGGATTAAAGAGGTTGGACTGTACTTGTATTCCATCTCACATTGTAATTTTGCAGTTATGATAATATAGGAGGCACAGTGATTAATGGATTTCAGCTCAGACTGAGGAATAGGAGAACTAAGTTCCAATTCCAATCAAATTGATTACATTCACTTATGTGCTAATACCCTTGGGAAAGGTATAAATCCAACTCTTCTCCACCCAACCAGACTGGGTTCTATAGCCTTGAGTGGCAACCAGTCTAGGAGAAAGAAAACTGAATTCAAAACTGTATGTAACCCTGACAAAGCACATACTATGCAGCTAAGGAAAGGATCATTCACATTGACTTGATGATCTCAACTATGGCCAACTCCTTTTTTTTTTTTTTTTTTTTTTTTTTTTAATGCTAATATGATTTTTATATTGTTGGTTAGAACTAATGTTTACTTTCTTTCACTAGCTTTGTAAGGCTAAGAGTACTTTCTTGAATGAGAAGAAGGAGCAAATATAATTGATAATCTTCAAATTTATTTTTAATATTCATATATACTTCCATAATTTTGGTGCAATATATCCTTAAACTTGAATAGGTTTGGTTTATTCCTTTTTGTCTATTTTGTCAGCAAAAAACATCAGTAAATATTTTCTTTCTCTTGAGTTGAGATCTATGAATCAGTTACTTTATTTAATAGCTAACTCACGGGTCACACTCTAGAAAAATAACATACTTTCTTCATAATTAAGATTATTATATTGCATCAAGGCTAGTGACAAGCTGAAAATATATCCTGTCACTTGGATATGAATGGAAAATTTGCTAAAAACTTAGAAATTTTAATTAAATTACATAACTGATTATTGCATGAAAATTAACACATTTTGTTAAAGTTGAGAATTGTTTTCCCTAAATCTCAGCATCAAATGACACACTGGTATTAAAAATTTTTATTTCTTTATATCAATATTAATAATTAATAGAACTGAGCTAACATGTTTAATTTGTGTAATACACACACACACATATATATATATATATATATATATATATAATGAAATTATGGCAAATTGTTTCTGTGCCTCAATATATTTTATCTGCAGTAAATATATTTGTTTGCAGTATGCAATTAGCTGTTGATGTCCAAATTCCTGAATGTTTTGGTGGTGTGGAAGGTGAAGCTGTTTATATAGACACTGAAGGCAGTTTTCTGGCAGAAAGATTAGCAGATATTGCTGAGGTGACCGTTAAACATTGTCAACAGTTAGATACCACAGGTAAATACCTTCATCTTAATGCTCATATCGAAACAAATGCACTAACAACTGCAGATATTTCTTTTCCTAAAATCTTATGTTGAACATTACTCGGGTTTTCTTTTTACTTTTAAAGAATTTTTTGAAGCATATCTGTAAATTCACTTTTGCACTATTTCATCATCCTTATATAAAAGAGAAAGAAGGCAACATGCCCACAGCCTTTTGGTTATGTAATAATCCAGAAATTGTTTATCTCATTTTCATTATGGAAATTGAACATGTTTTACATGAGATGTTCTTACCGCCATCCATTTTAATTTATATGCTAAAGGTAACATTCTATATATTACCTCATAAAAACAAAACTCTGAGCCATTTAGGCATTGAAGTGTTTTATTTATACTTAAATACTTTTAATAATATTGACCTTAAACTGGATATAATGGCTTTATTTTCATCATTGCAAGTTCAAAGTTCTAGTACCTATATAATTTCTCTTAAGAATTCCTAAATATCTCTTCTACAATGATCATGTTAATCATTGCAGAAGAGATATTTAGGAATTTTTTTTATATTCTTTTTTACTCTAACTTGCATAAGAATCTTTATGCTTTGTTAGAAATCCTTTTTTAAATTAATTTGAAGGCATAGTTTGAGAAAAAAAATTGAGGTAAAAAAATTACATAAAGATTGAAATGGGTAAATAAGACCTGCTACTTTATTTCTATTGTAGTTGTAAATTATGTGAATCACAACATACATTTACAGTGTCAGTCAAATTTTAGACTTGCACTTAACACACACCCACACTGAATGGCACAATTTTAAGCTAAGTACTTTTGGTTTGGTATTGAATAGTTATATCTAGTTAGTGTTTCTCAACCTTTTCTTTTTGTTGCCCCCATAAGCACAAATAAAAATTCTGTTTAACAGGAAATATATTTTATTTATGAAAACAAAATGTACTAGAAAATATAAATCCTGATTAATGACTACACTGC
The DNA here is from genome assembly GCA_903632075.3 of Acanthosepion pharaonis. Classification (NCBI taxonomy): domain Eukaryota; kingdom Metazoa; phylum Mollusca; class Cephalopoda; order Sepiida; family Sepiidae; genus Acanthosepion; species Acanthosepion pharaonis. Next base: position 109,245 of record CAHIKZ030002490.1, on the reverse strand, counting down.
TCCTGGTGTCTCCAGGCCCAATTGTGGGCCTAAGGGCCCATGTTGAGAATCACTGTATTAGGTCTCCTCTTCCAATCTATTTCCATACACCATTAGCATTGGTTTTAAATTTGCTACTGAGATTCATAAAGTAGACAGTTGATACAATAGTTAAAAAAAAAAAAATCATAGACAAATGGCACAATATCTTTCACTATTTAGATTGTTTTAAATCACTCAATACTTGAAAGATATCAAAACATGTAACACTTGAGTTTTGAAATTTGGTTTTTATTAATGACTTTAAAATCTGAGCCTTATTTACAAGGTAATATTTTTGGTACATCTTTGACTTGTGAGACTAGCACAAGTGCTTAGCATCAAAAGAAATAGACAGTCTTGTCAGTACTATGAAAATGCTTTTACTATTTCCTTAAACTGATTTTGTTAGTTTTCGCATCAAATTTTTTTTTTTTTTTTTTTTTAAGTTGATACCAGCCATTATGAATTGACTACAAAAAATATTAGACTCATTAAATTGTTAGAATTCTATAAAAGTTCTATATCCATCAAATGTATTTTCTTTTTCATTTATGTTCTGTTATACAAATATTTTGTGTCTGTTCAGGTGAAGTGTCATCAGTATTTACAACTGAGCGTGTCTTGTCTGGAGTTCATTATTTCCGCTGTCGGGATTATGTTGAGCTGCTAGCAACAATTCATTTGTTGACAGATTTCATAAAGGATTATCCCAAGGTCAGAGATTTCGTTGCTACTAAAAGATTGTTTTTTGTTTCTTGTGTTTATTTTTCTTATTCAAGTTTTTTATTTTTATTTTTTCCTGTTTTTATTATTGGGGTGGGGATAAATTATTTTTATGCCAGTTTTTATTTTTATTTTTTTTTGTTCAAGACTTTTGGTTTATTTTAAATTTTTTGTTTCTCCTTTTTTATTTTTTTTGTTTCTCCCTTTTTTATTTTTTTTGTTTCTCCTTTTTTTTTTTTTTTTTTTTTTTTCTCCTTTTTTTTTTTTTTTTTTTTTTTCTCCTTTTTTATTTTATTTTTTTTTTTTCTCCCTTTTTATTTTATTTTTTTTTTTTTTTTTTATTTTTTTTTTTTTTTTCTCCCTTTTTTATTTTATTTTTTTTTTTTTCTCCTTTTTTATTTTATTTTTTTTTTTTTTTGTTTCTCCTTTTTTTTTTTTTTTTTTTTTTTGTTTCTCCTTTTTTTTTTTTTATTTTTTTTGTTTCTCCTTTTTTTATTTTATTTTTTTTTGTTTCTCCCTTTTTTATTTTATTTTTTTTGTTTCTCCCTTTTTTATTTTATTTTTTTTGTTTCTCCCTTTTTTATTTTATTTTTTTTTGTTTCTCCCTTTTTTATTTTATTTTTTTTGTTTCTCCCTTTTTTATTTTATTTTTTTTTTCTCCCTTTTTTATTTTATTTTTTTGTTTCTCCTTTTTTTATTTTTTTTTTTTGTTTCTCCTTTTTTATTTTATTTTTTTTTTTCTCCTTTTTATTTTTTTTTTTTTTTCTCCTTTTTTTTTTTTTTTTTTTCTCCTTTTTTATTTTATTTTTTTGTTTCTCCTTTTTTATTTTATTTTTTTTTTTCTCCTTTTTTATTTTATTTTTTTGTTTCTCCTTTTTATTTTATTTTTTTTGTTTCTCCTTTTTTATTTTATTTTTTTGTTTCTCCTTTTTTTTATTTTTTTTTTTTTTTTTATTTTATTTTTTTGTTTTCCCTTTTTTATTTTTTTTTTTTCTCCTTTTTTTTTTATTTTTTGTTTCTCCCTTTTTTTTTTTTTTTTTTGTTTCTCCTTTTTTTATTTTATTTTTTTGTTTCTCCTTTTTTTTTTTTATTTTTTTTTTTCTCCTTTTTTATTTTATTTTTTTTGTTTCTCCCTTTTTTATTTTATTTTTTTTGTTTCTCCCTTTTTTATTTTATTTTTTTTGTTTCTCCCTTTTTTATTTTATTTTTTGTTTCTCCCTTTTTTATTTGATTTTTTTGTTTCTCCCTTTTTTTATTTTTTTTTGTTTCTCCTTTTTATTTTATTTTTTTGTTTCTCCTTTTTATTTTTTTTTTTTGTTTCTCCCTTTTTTATTTTTTTTTTTGTTTCTCCCTTTTTTTTTTTTTTTTTTGTTTCTCCCTTTTTTATTTGTTTTTTTGTTTCTCCTTTTTTTATTTTTTTTTTTGTTTCTCCCTTTTTTATTTTTTTTTTGTTTCTCCCTTTTTTATTTTTTTTTTGTTTCTATTTTTTTTTTTGTTTCTCCTTTTTTTTTTTTTTTTTTGTTTCTATCTTTTTATTTTTTTTTTTTTTTTTCTCCTTTTTTTTTTTGTCCCCCCCCCTTTTTATTTATTTATTTATTTTATTTTTTTTTTTTTCCTAAGTTTACTTGCTGCTGTCTTCACCTGTTATGTGTGCCATCCAACTTATTCAGAAATGTCTCACCTGTCATCTATATACAACTATTTTCTTAAATCACTGATTAAAAATGGTTGGGAGCAAATGAATCCTCTTTGTCTTAAAGAAGACAATCCTTCATTAGATCCTATAAAACAGCACTACAGAATCATGGAAAATAATGATCTAATCAAGATGTTCACTTTTCATGATACATTAAACAAAAGATTAGGAGGGGAAACTCCCATCAATACTAGAAAGATCTCTATGAGTTAGAGGACTCGAGAAGTTTTCCTGGAAAATTGTTTTAATAGAAAGATTTTATAAATTTTAGCAGACATAAATACTAACTGTTCATTGAATGAATACAGAATGGAAATTTCACCATTATCATTGAACCATTTTACAGTTGAAATGGCTAAGATCTAAGTTCTATTCTAATCATTTCTTCTATTGCACTTATGGAACTCTCTACCAGCTTCTTGTTTTTCAGTCAACATTGATCTTTAAAAATTTAAATGCAATGTCAATTGTTATCTTCTGTTTTCTTAATTCCTGTTATTTTATTGTTCTCTCTCCTTAATGTTTTTGATTTTTGTTTTTTTTTTTCATACTCTGTATAATCCCTTGTATCTTAGTGGCTTTATTGTCTTGCTTGATGTGAAATCATTAAAAAAAAATAGAAAAAGACAACCAAATAAAGTTGTGATAAAAAGAACTAAAAAGAATTAAGATAAAACTCAATACTGGTCAATAAGTAATACAAATAATGAAAAAAAAAAATGGTGAAATTTATGAGAATTGAATGCCAGCAGAACTTCTGTCAAAAAGAACTCACTAGATCTATAATATTCAATAAGTCTACTGGATATCTATTAATTTATCTTCTTGATTGACTACAGTGTTTCATATCAATTCTCAGATCTCTCTTCAGGGCCAGATGTTCAATAAATCTGTTGAAATTATTATCAGAGCTCATATTTATACCCTTCAAAACAAACACTAATCATAAATTTAAAAATTTAAATTAATATAGAATTAAAAAAAAAAATAACCAGTACGTTTATATTATGATAAGTATGTCTTGATGTTCAATAAATATAATCCCTATTTAATCTGAAATTGTTTGATATTTGCTGAAAGTTAATGATATAAATTAAAATAAAGTGGATTTATAATTAAATAATTTGTAATAATCAATAGCAATAAATATTAATATTAATTATGTGACCATTGTTAAAATAGCAAGAATGAAATGAGACAAGGAAAAAATTTGAATATGCATACATATATGTATACAACATTTATATATAGTTATATTAAAAAAATAACTAGTTCTAAATTTAAATATTACGTTTTTAACAAAACTCTAACAAGAATTCGAAATTTATAATTAGTGTTAGTTCTGAAACAATATAAATAAGAGTAATTAATTACTAAACAATTTATACAGAGAACAAATAAAGAAACAACTTGTCTTTTAACTTTAATCTGTTTTTTAGTACTAAAGAAGTGTATAGCGAAATTCTTAAAAAAAAATAAATAAAAATAGAAAGATAATTTTTAATAAAATAAATTTGTCTAAACTTTTCTAAAAGATTGGTCAACTCTGACATGTTAGATCACTTTTCAAGAGAAAATAATAATGGTAAAAATTCATTGAATGTTCTCCCTTGTAGATTATTTACACAAGGGAAGCTATTTTTTATATGTAAAAATGAGATAGTTATCTCCCTTGAAAGATCTTTCATTTTTTTTTTTTTTTTTTTTTTTTTTTCAGAGCAACCGCTGACTTCATATTATTTAGTAGCATATCACTAAGATTCATTTTTTCCTTTTTTTAAGTTGGCGCATTTTAAGGGTACAATATCTCCGGTTGCAATGCACCGTTTTGGTTACTTAGACGTTACATCCAGCCATAGAAAATAAGACAATACAATAATCTGATTTCTTTTTCTTTTCTTTCCTTTTTTTTTTTTTTTTTTTTTTTTTAACATTAGGCTTTATGCAGTCATAAAAAATATGACTAATCAAAATTTCTTTAAAATAAGGAAATATTTTAAACGACCATATTTTTTTTTTTTTTTTAATCATGATATCTCTATTTTTGTATTGATAGGTAAAACTGGTGATTATTGACAGTATTGCATTCCATTTCCGCCATGATTTTGAAGATCTTGGCCTCAGGACACGTTTGCTCACAACTGTGGCACAAAACCTCATCCAAATTGCCAATCAACACAAATTAGCAGTAAGTATTGCTATTACATTCAACATTTTCTGTTTTGACATGGCAAAGTAATAATAGGAAAAGTTGTATGCATTAGTAGTTTTTTTACTTTTGTGAATCATAGATCATTCAGAATTCTAATGCCTTGAAAATTAAAAAGCATACTGTTTCACGATTTCCCAGGCATCAATGAAATAAACTGATTAAATCAATTTAACTTTGTAAGTTGAATTGCAACTTAATCTATCAGATAAAGAATTTTTTTCCTTTGAAACTCAATAAATACAAGTATTGTAGGAAGTTATAATCTTTTTCTGTTGTTCTGAGTATTATTATTTACTTTGTAAATGTGGATGAATATCAACAGATGTTACAGATTTGGGGATTTCAATAGAATCCATCTTTATACATTGCAGTCCTTGTCAAAGAAAATTAGTTAGAAAAATTGTCATGAAAGCTACAAAATAAAAGCAATGTTAGTTTAAAAGTTTGGTGCTGTTTTCTCCAGAGTTTCTAAGACAAACCTTTGTGTAATTGTTTGGTCCACTTGTCAGCAGGTATCAGCAAATGTCTGTTAATTTTCTCTTTTTTGTTATTTTTATGTTAAGTTAAAAAAAAATAATTTATGCGCTTTTTTTTTTTTTTTTTATTGGTGTTAGGCTGATTTTTCATCTTTGTATGTATTTGTGTGCACATGTGTAAGATGTCATAGTTACATCTTCTTTCCATAATTAACTTGTTTCCTTAAATTCTCTCATTATTCCTTTTCTTTCAGTTTTGCATATTAGGGACAGAGACTACTTAAATTTTGGCTAATATACTAAAATATTCTGGAGTTTTTTAAAGTTTACAAAATATCGGTGTATTTCGTTTTTTGTTTATTTCTTGTTTAAATAATTTTTTTTTTTTTTTTTTTGTTAATACTTAAATGGCAAAGATGGTCAAGAAAAGACATATAAGCAAATATTTCCTTTTCCATTTAAGCATTAATTAAAAAAAATTATTTAAATAAGAAATAACCAAAAAGTACACTTAAATTATGAAAAGAAAAAATAACGATATCCTGCACATGTACAGGGGCACACACACACACAGAAGAAAAATCAACCTAACACCACTAAAAAAGTGCATTATTTTTTTTTTAACTTAATATAAAAATTAATGAATATAAGAAAATTGACACGCTTACTGATATCCCCTGATGATTGGACCAAACAACTACACAGTAGAGGTGCTGAATATAACATCAATGCACGAAGTGGCAAATTTTATATTTGTATTAATTATATATAGTGTGTACACAGCAGTTATATATATATATATATATATATATATATATATATATATATATATATATATATATATATATATATATATATAGTGTAACCGGATATAAGAGATTTTCTCTGGTCCCAAATTAGAGCCTGTGTTAATGTATATAAAATAGACCAAACCCAGATATAAGAGACTTCTTCTTGGTCCCAGCAACTCTCTTATATTCGGGTTACACTAATATATATATATATATATATATATATATATATATATTTTGCTGTAAACGCAAACATTAAAATATGTGCAAAAAACAATATGTAAGAAAAATTCAAACAAAAAAGGAGGAAAGAGCAAGGATAATAAAATAGTCACTGTAAAGAGTGTGAAAAAGAATATTTGCTTGGTTTTAGTGTAAGAAAAGTGTGATTATTTTTTTTTTTTCCTTTTTACTGCTGATTTCTTGGTTGTTATATATATATATATATATATATATATATTAGTCCTAGATATAATTTCCCAGTTGATTGATGATGAGATACCACTCAGTAGTGTAAATGATGCCTTCTGTGCAACACTCCCCATCCAATGGACAATTGTTTTTATTTCTGCATTTGCATTTCTTTTTTCTTCCCTTACACATCTTTCTGTCTCCAAAATTTTCACATTATGGCTCTTAACATTTTCCAAGTTACCAGTGCAACTGTAACTCAGTTTCATTGTGTTTCTATTAAACATCTTAGCTAATAAGGAGATTTTAGGAAAATGTTTATATAAAAGCTTAAAAAATATCTTCCCAACCTTGGTTTTTAACTGAAAATTAAAGGCAGGGTTGAACAAGATCATGCCTCTGCTTCTGGATATATATATATATATATATATATATATGTGAAAAGTGTATATAAATAAATATATATATATATGTATAATTATTTATATATTATATCTGTGTTACTTATTAAAAGCTCAATATCAGAGATAGAGCTAACATATTTGGTTGGATAGATGTGAGTTTGTGACCCTGGGTTTCACGCTTTAGCGATCGTCAGCCTGAAATCCAAAGGTCACAAACTCACATCTATCCAACTATATATATATATATATATATATATATTGTTCAAACATTGCACATTTATATACACATTTGTTCTCAAGAGGCTCTGAAGAGCAAGGTTTGAAAATGATTATTCCTTTTTATTTATTTATTTTTTTTTCCTCTTGTTGAAATATTAATTTTTTTGCTTCACCTCTTTACAGTGACTTTCTTTTATTATCCACATTGCCCTTTGTTTGCTTGTTTATATTTTTTATATTTGTTATGGTATATTCTTACACATATTTTAACAGGTCTGTGTTTACAACAATAATAAAGTTTTGTACTCCTCACAGTGTGTGTGTGTTTATATATATATATATATATATATATATATATATACACACACACACGACAGAAGACCCACTAAGTTTTATTGCTAACAAAGAAAAGATTTTATAATTTTAGTGATTATGGTTAGTGGCAAAAAAAAAAAAAACGTTTACTGGCAACGCTTCAAAATAATTTCAGTCCGAGTTGCTGGATTTTTGTAGTATAGTTTACATGGCAGATCAATGAATGGTAGTAAACAGATTACTCTGAAGCAGATTTCTGCAACAACTGACTCTGCCAGTCAACTCGCTTAACTGGCACCAACAAACAAATACCGTCCTAATAGGCACTCAAGTCATGGTGCCTCGCTGAGAGAGTACTCATTGCAATAGATGAAAATTTAGCGTCTGCTTGATGATGATGGAACATCACTAGTTTGGACCAGTAGCCTTCTTAGGGTCAAAACTCTTGATAATACTTGCAACTTCACAAGCTGAAATAAAAATATGACTGAAATTATGCTCACTGAGATTGAGAAGTTGGGATGGGAGATATCCTTTGACATCTAATGTTGAGTAAGAAGCAAAGATCATGGTGAAAAGATGACCTCAGGGCTATTTATAATAGTTGGCAAATGAGGCTTGACCTCTATTCAAAATTTCATTTGAGATCTTCCTGGGATCCAAGTTGTTTTTTTTTGACTTTGGCCTGAACTGCTTGTGCATAGCTACACTTTGCATTTTCCAGTTCTGAATGAAGTGAGTGTCCTACTATACTGTTCCTTGTGATAGATATTCTAGTAGTGGTTATGAGGATGGGAGCTATGGCTGTAGCACATTCAGGGGTGAATCAGGGTTGACTGTTCAGTTTTTGCTGAATTCTCTTTCTGAGGTATAAAAACTCTCCAGTCAGCTTTTGCATCGTTCTATGGAATAGCACATCAGAGGATGCCTTAGATTCAGCATCAACTTTGACACTGACTAGTGAATGATCTGAAGCACTGGGAGTTGGGTTAAAACTTCAGCAAACCATTTTTCTGAGCAAGATGTGAGGAAGAGATCAAGGAGGTTTGCCTGAGGTCCTGTCCCATCAGAAACATGGGTGAGTTCCTTAATGATCTGTGTCATTTCGTAGGTGACTGAGATAAAAATCCATCTTTTTATATGTTGGCATAAATAGCAAAGTATTATAAAAGTTCCCTATTTAATCACTTTTGGATCTAATCCATATTTACAGCTCTTGTACATGAAATGTAAAAGCTTTTCTTCATGACATTTTCAAAGTTATTTGCTTTTTTATTTATTTATTTTACTACTTGCAGGTAGTTTTGACAAACCAAATGACAACTCGTGTAAGTAATCAGGGTGATATGGCATCCAGCCTGATTCCTGCATTAGGAGAGAGTTGGGCTCATGTCAGTACAATTCGTATTATTCTTTTTTGGGAAGATAAACAAAGAATGGCCCTTCTATACAAATCTCCTGATCATAAAGAGGACACTGTCCCCTTCCAGATTACTGTAAGTGCTCAGGGTTTTTTTTTTTGTGTTTTTTATTTTAGAACTTAATGGCCTCTGAATATTCTTTATGTATTCATTTGCAGCCATCACTATTACCGCTTCATTACACATCCAACACAAAATTTTCTTTTCTAATCACTATTACCCTAAACTGCGAAATTCTGGATGAAACATTGATAATATTAAAAAGTCATACATGTGTTGTTAAGTATAAATTATTTCTACCATGTACAAAAAAAAAAAAAAGTTGCTTAAAAATTCTAATTTGCTAAAACTTCTTCCTATTGCATTAAAAGCAAACATATTCTCTATGTAAAATAAACTGCACCTTTGGAAGCATTTGTGAAGATTATAACTACCAAGTGGTGATATTTGAATTCAAGGGTTTGCAGGTGTACACTTAAACCTATGTATTTCTCTTTAACTTAGCAATATTTTTTCATTTAAAAAATACACACATTTCAACAGTTTTTAAAAACAGTCACAACAGAATGTTTTCATTTCTAAAATTGATGGAGAATCTATGCAAATTATTATTCATATTATTTTTTTTCTTTTGATTCTTATTTTGTGTAAAAAAAAAAAAAAAAAAAAAAACTTTTTTCTCCGATTGGTCAAAAAGTGATAAAGTAGGTGATTTTAAATGCAAACAATTTAAATATGCCAAGTAGCTTGTATGATTTAATACAAATTGTGTGTAGATAAATTTTAAAAAGATCAGTATATCTTAAAATTTAGTGTTTATCTGTTTTTGAAGAGATGGTGAAAAATTTAGTTTAAGTATTTGAGAGGGTCTAATAAACAGAAGGTCAGAAAATGGAAGTTTCAAATTTGTTTACTGTTACATTTTGGTAGCATCATTTGAAAATATATATATATATATATATATATATATATATATATAGTTTCTATGTTCTAAAGAAGGAAATGATGCATGGACCTTTCTCTTGCTATTGAGTACATGTAAGATTTTTTTTTTTTTAATTTTATGGTTTAAATATATTGTGCTTATGTTATCTTAATTTCTTTTTCAGATGGGAGGAATACGTGATATGATATCCCCGAATGTTGAAGTTGAAAAGATGTCGGAAGAAACTGAGGAGACTATTGCCGGGCCTGCAGCTAAACGACAAAAAGTCACTTGATTTAGTATATGTAATCTTCACCAAATCTGTGATATTATTGATGACACTAAATTCAATGTTAGTCAATCTGTCTTTCTACTTTTATACAAACAGATGGATAGACTGATAGATATGCAGAAACCCTTGCGACCAATCTCTAAAATGGTCAAAGATATTTACTTCCTTTCTTGCTAAAAAAACCCCCCAAAAAACACTTATGTGCTTTTTATTATATATATATATATATATATATATATATATATATATATATATATATTTGCCTTTTTAGTATTCCTTACCTCTGGAATTTTCTGCCTCTTTATACCAAATGCAACCCTCTTTACTAATATATGGGCAGTGATAATCTTGTTTTTTTGCATTTACAATCATTTTCTTGTGATAATGATTACATTGCCTTTTAGAGAAATTTAAGATAAATGAAATTGCTTTCATTTTATATATTCTTACCAGTGTTTCAACCATTCATCAACATTTTCAAAGGGATTTTGAAGAAACTTCCAAGTGGCAGTTTCATGAATAGATACATAAATATGTTTGTGAGTATATTACTTCCAATGATATTTATAGTGGATACCTGTATTTAAGTAATATTTTAAGCTGTATTTATTTTATTTACTGACCTGTACACTCAAGCAAACTTACTAAAGAAATCCGTCAGGATTTGAATTTGCATCCCTTTGCAAGAGAAACCATTACAAAGAGGGATGCAGGTTCAAATCCTGCCAGAGGGTACATTTTCTTTTAATAAGTTTTTTTTTTTGAGTGCAGGCTGGTAGACAAAATGCTGCTTCAAACAAAACAGCATCTATTCATATACAAGTATTTACTAAAAATAACATTTGAACAATAAAAATGTCAGATCAAAAAGTTAAATAATTTTAATTATATATATATATATATATATATATATATATACACACATACACATATATATGCACACAATATGCGATATGTATTATCATATTACATCAACTGTATCAAATTTTTATTATATATTATTTAAATAACATTATCCATTGCTTAAAATTATCTTTAACTTGAACAGTAAAAATAATTGAAATCAGTGAAAGTCTTATTTAAATTCACATATGCAATAAACATATGTCATACATAAAAAGACCATCCCTATTTACATGCCATAGAAGTGTATATGGGTACATATTTGAAAGAGAAAACCTTTCTATTCATGAATACAAATTGGCAGCTTTAATATACTGGTAAAATCTTTCATACAATAATACACAAGTAGGCACCAATAATTAAAATAAAATGTCATAATCACTGACATTTGAATATCTTTAAATATGTATTCTTGAAAGATGTATTTGCTCTACATATATCTTAGTTGAATATTACTGTTGTATTATTAATACTCTATTTAATTTTACTTACTCATTTTTATATACACATTGCTGGAATTAAAATTAATGTTTTTGCCAGCAAACCTATAACCACATCACTTATTTTTATTCATTTCTTGTTTAGGATGGCGGGATGTCTAGTCAAAGTGTTACTTAAAGATTAAACTTTTAACAAGTCATTGCCCTTTGCAATCACACTTGTATTTTTTAAAATCTGTGATAGCCTATGACATGAATAAGTTTTCTGCTCAAAACCGGTCCTTCAGTCATTGTTAATTGAAATTTCTGAAAGCTACAGTTAATTCCCTTGATTGGAATTTGAATTTTTTTTTCTTTTGTTAAAGACATCTATTGTTGTTATTATTAATGTTATTTTTATTATTCACTAATTAGGAAAAAATCAGTTTATTATTTGCAATTCTAACTTGAGCCACATTTTATCATTGTTAATATTTTTCATCTTTAATTTTTCTTACTGTGAGTAGTTGACAATATCCTCAATAAGATTTAAGAATTCTTTGCTCCATCTCAGAATCCAATAGAATTTTGTATGGGTTTTTTTTTTTTTTTCAATTTACATATGCCAGTCATGTATAAAACCATTTATATGATGATATATAACTCTTAAGTTATACCAAATAAGATCTTTTTATCTCTGAAACCTTATCAGATGACTATTAAAAATATTTTCAATGTTTATCTCTAAAGACCTATTCAAAATTGAATAGGCTTTGCTTGTCATGTAATTTTTTTCATTATTCTGTTTACCAAAATCTTGATGCCAATTGAACAATCCATCCACTTAAAAGCAATCATTGTCTAATGTATAATATTGCACAATATCATTAGCTGAATTGTATCAGTAATGAAATTAAGCTTTACAACAAGCCAAACTTGGTCCAGCATTAAATTAAATCTACAGAATTGTTATAAAAATGCCTTATTTTATTTTATATTACTTTACGTTGATTAAATTTCTTCAGTGAGTAACTTTATAGGCGTGCTGTATCTGCAGAATACGTTCCATGATATACAAATGGATTTTCAGGTACTGAATATCCATTTCTTTACTCTTGAAGTTTAAAGGCACAGATGCTCAGTATATGAAAATCCATACTTTTCTATAAATGTAATTCATGTAGATATAGACATAAAAAAAAAAAAAAAACCTAATCTCCAGCAAGATTTGATTTTGTATTTCATTATGTCAATTTACAGCCAATATTCTTTTTTTAAATATATTAAAAAAAAAAAAAGTTTCAACCATTGTCTCTTCTCCACACTCCCTGATGATGCAGACGCAGGCATCCAAGAACTTTTTTTTTTCATCTCAATTTATACTTGATTTCCAAATATTAGAAGATAATCCTTCCTCTTTGAATTTTCTGTCAAGGAATATTTGAATTCATATTCATACCTAAACATATGATCTCTTAATACACTTTCTCTGATTTTTTTTATTCCATTGCCAAGTTTAATCTAATAAAAACACCTCTCCCATTTTCTCTGAACTTACAAACATGTGGGCATTTGCTCACAATTATTCAAAAAAACACATACTCTTTAACCCACTCTTACATATATATATATATATATATACACACACACACAATAAGATGGTATTGGTGCATTATTGAATTAAATGCAAATTTTCTATGTTTCTATTAAATTATTATTGTTGCTGATTTTTTTGTTCTTTTTCGTTTTTTCTTTTTTCTCTTTTCAATCATTTTATCTTTATCAAATTTTTACCTTAATGTTCTTTTGCAGACAAGAGAAAGTATTTTATGGATCATTTTACAACTTAACCATTCTTCATTACAATAAGCTTTACTTTACAAGAGGAAATTGACAGCAAAATAAATTTCATATGCTTGCAATCTTTTGCCAACTCTTATGTGGTTCTCTAGAAGTTTGCTGAGAATATCATGGACTGAACATGTGAGCAATGAAGTTTAGAGAAAATGAAAATAAAAATGACGCTTATAGTTATCAGGAAGAGATAGTTGAAGTTTCCAAGCACATCATGAGAAAAGAGGACTTGGAAAATTTGATTCACAGGGCATATAAGACAAGAGACAGGAAAACCGTTTATAAATTATCTAGTAATCTTGTGTAAATGGATGGCAGAACAGTGTTTAAGAGGGATAACAAAAAGATAAAATTTACTAAGAGCTACAAAGGACAGGAAATTGTGGGGGTCATAATTGCCAACATCCTGAAGGGACATGGCACATAGTAGTTCATCACAAATGAAAATAGTTAATGATTTTTCATTTAATGCAGAATGGTTCAGAGGAAGTAACTGTGCAGTTTGTTGCTATTAAATAGTACCCTAATACTACTTACTCTCTCAGCTTTGACTTTTCTCATACATTTAACCATCAGTTGCTAATAAAATATCTTCATTAATGACTTGACAGTTGATTGAGCAGCTGGTTAGTGCACTATTTACATTATTCAGACTATTGTCCTCATCTTTGTCGCCTTATTTATTACGTTTCGGCAGTTGTATGTTCCGGCCTTCTTCAGGTGGTTGGAATGTCGAACTGAACCCTTTATTTGGCTCACTGGGGGAGACTGTTCTAGTTCCACGTACAATGTTTAATGGATGTCATTTATCAGTTATCTCCTGTTAATTCCCCTCTCCAAGTTCTCCACTGCCTTAACAGAGTATTGAACTCACACTCAAGGACACGTGGCACAGTGGATAAAGGCATTGGTTAGATCAAGTGACATAACCCAATAATGTGTGATGTGTTCTTTTAAGAGTATTTGTAGGTACATCTACTAACAAGACTTAGGGTATTCCTCCATCTTGCTATTTTATGTGCTTTGTCCTTTTTATTATCATTTTACCCAAAGTGAATCAATTAAGATGACAAGACAATAATTGACATTGCATTACAAGAAACTGGAGAGTTCCAAAAGTGGAAGAGAGGAAACTATTAGCATAGAGCTTAGTTACGTCTAACCAATTTACCTGTAAAATGATGAGCCCTTGCTGCTAACTTTAATTCTTTTAAACTGTTGGAGAAAGTTTATGATAAAATTACATAACTCTGCTTGAAAATAGTTAATTTTTGGTATGTAAGTTTAGTCAAAGGATTTTATTTTTTTTTTCAAATACATGAGATTTAACAGTTTAGCAATATATCCTGATTGACCTCCTTTTAGGCTCCACTTGCTTTGTCGAATTCAGAAACGAATACACTGTTTCTCAGGTGAAAACTTGATGTCTGCGATCAGCCATAAAAATATTCTTAAAAGGATTGTGAGGTCAGTGAAGTAACTTTCAAAAACTTGATTGATTATGTTATTGATGTTTTGAAGATTTTTGCAAGTATGCAATTTCGGAATCGATTTTTGGATGGATGACCAAATTCACTTAACACAAAAATTGTTGCTGTAATTTGATAATCTTTACAGCAAAGTCATGTAATAGAAGCTTCTGCTACAGTTTATTATTCCTTCAAACTATGCATAAAATATTAATGAAACAATAAAATAAGTGGCTGGAGAACTTCAGATCACTCTAAGCAATATATTTCCCACAAATCTTTTGAACTTTCACAAGAGGTCACAGTGTTAAATGAAAGATCTAAATTTTTAATCTTTAATGTAAAATACTGATTAACAGTACTAATTTATATCTGAAAGTTCTCAAGTACAATGAATAATAGAAGCTTAACTCAGTTTTCCCTTTTTTATTTTTGTTTCATATATTGTGACTACTTTGCTTATAGTTAATATTTTCTTGATTCCAGATGAACACTTAGAAATTTTCAAACTTATTTCAGTGACATTCACTTTCAAAATTATTTTAGATCTATGTGAGGGAAAAGTGTCAGTTTAAACTGACATCAAGAACATATAGCAACTTAATGTTATATGGTTATAGTAAATTTTTTCAGTGTTAGCATCACTTTATACATCTCTTTAACTACACCAAAATGCTATTGTCAAATAAATCTAACACTATAGTATCTGAAAATTGTGCTTTGAAATGAGTAAATCTTACATTGGAAATATGATTGATTTTCTATGGCTTATCAACTCATTGCATTTTTTTTTTTTTTTTTGTAAATAATGATGATTGCGTGACTTACTAATTAACCCATAGTTGGGGGAGAACATGGATTCATACATTTCCCCAAGGGTATCTGCATGTAAGCAAATATAATGAACTGAGCTGGAATTGGGTTCTCCGATTAACAATTCTGAGCCATTATCCATTACACCACCTGCACATTGAAGCTTATAGAACCTGGTATTTCCAAGTGGTCACACATCTCTGTACTGACCAGGCTCAATGTTGCTTAACTTCAGTGATCATATGGAAACCAGTAAACATGACCTGGCTGTAAGCCTGGCAATATGAACTTTTGGAGGTACACATTTTTATTTGTGTCTGTGGGTGAGAGAAAATTTTGACCTGTATTCCACCTTTCAAAAATTGTGGTTGGTTTTGCACAAAACTTTCACCACTGTAATCAAATCATATGTGTTGGTTCCTAGGAACTGAGTTGCTGACCCTCATACGATGGGAGAATCCACTATATATATATATATATATATATATATATATATATATATATATATATATATATATAACTTAACATCTTTTAATATGTCTAGTATACAAAGTATAAGTTATTTTCCTTGCATTAGCTGTGTAGCAGTATCTTTGTTATAACAATGGCAAACAGAATATTTATGAAGCCAGATGAAAAAACCGACACTGAAAGAGCAACGTATGACATTAATAATTGGGAAAATGTGAAAACTTGATATTAACAAAATGTCATGATTTTTTTTTTTTTTTTTTTTTTTTTGGACAGCTTGAGTAAACTGGTTTTGAATAATCTGTCAGTTATAAGAAAAATATTTTAAAACTTAGCATCAGAATGTTTTTATGATTTTTTTTGATTTGTTTTTGCTACATAAAAAAAAAAAATAGATATGTGAAATATTGGCTCTAGTGGGGGGGGAGTTTCAATACTTTCATATAAAATACTAGAGATGTTAGGCTTTTTTTTTTTTTTTTTTTTTTTTTTTACCAAATATAATATAAAAAAAAAAATCTGAAAATGACCTTGGAAGTGAATTTATGGATTTTGACTTTGTAATTGTCAAGATAATGGAAATACAAGATAAGCAAAATTTAAGTATATTTGTTTTTGGTAAAACTTTGAAATTTTTTTTTCTTTTTTTCTGAATAGTTTGTTTCCACTAAAGCTGCTTATGTATGTTTCTTGCGTATCTCCTTTGGAAAGGCATGAATTTACTTCTCCCTGCATTCTCATTGCTGGACATACCTTATTGAAATGGTTAATCATTGGGACTCTGCAATAGTTGGAGAATGAACAAGTTAGTGGTATGCGAGTAAACAACTCCCAAATAAAATGTATGTCCAGCCAGTAACAACAAAAATGCTATTACAAGCTTTAACAGTAGACAGTCAACCTAGTTTTTCTTTCTTTTCAATCTAGTAATTTCTTTTGGTTGACTAAAGTTAAGCCATATTAAAGAGTCTTGTCTATATAAGTGACAATATTCATCTAAAGCTGAGAAGAAGAAAAAATAATGATTTCATGGTACAGAAAGTAAATATCATCCATGTAAATGAAAAAGAAGTGTTAAAAAAAAAAAAAAAAAACCTTTTAAGGTTACTTACATTTGGTATCCTTGTCTTTGTCATTAATGTTTAGCTTTTGTGTCATCCAGCCTTCTTCAGAGAATTTCAAACTGGATCCTTTATTTAATCTGAGTGGGGCGGGGGGTTCGATTGTTCTCAGGATATCTTTTCTAGCTCTTATTTAGTATTGTACAGTTATTACTCACTCTGTTTCTACAGTCTAAGTCTGTAATACCTGGCCCAGGAATTGAAGTCGCAATTACTGTGTCACTAAATTCATAGGCCAACACTTTAATCCACTAGGGACAATCTAGAACCTTTTTGAATCTATGTTGGAGGCACAACAGCTGAAATGTTAACACTGATGAGGATATTAGTTTGAATACAAATAATTCATCACAGAAACCCTTAATGTTGCAGAATCAGAATGTTTTTTTTTTTTTTTTTTTTTTTTTCTACATTTAAATCAAATAACTTTTTCATTTGAGTCTTAAGTTTTAAAATTGCAATATGAGCACGGGTAAAAATGGTTGCTGAAGACATTAAGTTTATAAGTCCCAGAAATTCATACACAGATTTCTTCAACAACTCATGGCACAGTGGATAAGTGTTTGTTAGATCCAGTGACAGGTCCCAAAGAGTGTGAGTTCAATACCTGGTTAAGGCAGTGGAGAATTTGGAGAAGGGTATTAACAGGAGCTAGCTGACATCCATTAGACATGGCACGTGGAACTAGAACAGTCTACTCCAGTGAGCAAAATAAAGGGTTCAGTTTGACATTCCAACCACCTGAAGAAGGCCGGAGTGTCTAAATATGGCAACAATGTAAATAGTGTACAAAATTCATTCTGTCATAAAATAATTATATTTAGAAAAACTCTTAAAATCTGTAAACAAAAATCTTACCTAAAGATTTATTATCAAAGGAAAGTAACTTATATGAATTATTTTATTAAGTTGGGTGGAATTTAAATTTAGTCAGAATTGACCTGAAAGTAATTTCAATGAAAGTGTTAGGGTTTTTCTTTCTTTCTTTCATTTAATTTAAAAATTTAATTATTTGGCAACCAAGCTAAAAGCAATTTGTACATGATCATCCTTTTTATTGAAATTGCTTTTTAAACTTTTGGTATTTATACAGGGTGTGGCAGAAATCCATCCCACATAATTATAAGACATTAGCTAGATGAAGACACCATTGCCACTAATGTCTTACCTTTATGGGGGAGGTATTTCTGCCACACTCTTTATATATTTATTATATCTTAAGATTGCATAAAAGCTTATAAAAAATATATATACGTTTTTACTTAACTGCATATTTCATAATTATCCTGTGCACAATTTTGGTGACATTGATGAAAGTAATAATTGACAGATTTAAGAGATATGACAAAACTTTCAATTGTGAATGCTCAGAGGTGACACTGGCCTGTTAATAAACTTGTCCACTGTAATTGATATTCGTTTTTAGCCTAAAGCTAATATAAAGATGCTTTCCATGTTTAAATATATTCTCAAGGTTTCTTGAACATCCACAGACGACTTGTTAAAGGATTTTACTCAATACTCAACTAATAAACTTTTCTGTTATTTAAAATGGATGCTATACCTACTGATTGTTTCACAAAAGTGGTTTTTGCCAAAGTTTTTTTTAATTTTTTTTTTTATTCCTGTTAATGTATTACTGACATAATGGGAAAATTCCATAAAGTTTAAATTATAGATGACTGATATATCTTTGGAAAGGCATGAACCCAACTTTGTCTGTGCTGTTCTATTGTATGTTGTCTTAAATAGTCCTGATCCTTGTTTACCACACAAGCAGATAAGCTAATGTACTTTAATTCATCATAAATACACAGGCCTTGAATGTGGATCCTGTAGAAAAATAACTTGCTAGATAATTAATTAAGCCAGCGTTGAGTTAAATCCTCTTTAAATATCTATTTATTGTGACTGGAGTGGGGTTAACTTTGTCAAAATCAACAGAAGTTGAGATCACTAAATGCAGACTGACATCATAAAATAAAAGTCACTGCACAACACTTTTTTTTTTTTTTTTTTTTTTTTTTTTTTGCGTACAGAGCTTTGGTAATACTTATCAGTGTTCTAGTAGTATCTGTAAATAAATTTGCCCTGCTAAACTTAGCTGAGAAAATACAGTAAATTCATGATTTCATAAAATCCACAATTTTCCAGCCATTTAAATGTAACACTTTTACTTCTTTTTTTACATTTGCTTCTCCCTCTATCTCTCGACAATTTGGGTATTGAAAGTGACACAAAATAAAAAGGCTTTTGTACTAATTGTATTGTCTGAGCGACGTAACAGCTTCATTATTTTTCTCATGGTTATTGTCCATTATTTTCCGTGTTTTGTATCAAGAAATTTAAGTATACCGTGAGGACTCCGTAGCACAGACCAGATTTGTGAGACAAACATCCACCTGTCAAAAAAAAAAATAAAAAAAAAAACATGAAATATGTTGCTTAAACAAAAATTATTCTTATTCAGATGCAAAAAGGATGATTGAATATTGGGATTAAATGCGATTTCTTTATAAAATATAACTGTCTCAATTTATTATTGATATGTCAATTTTCTTCTTCATTTTTCCCTTTTTGGCATACAATCATATGTTGAAACACTGGTTCTACTATGATCACTGGTTAAGCAATGTTAAGCCTGGTCATTATCTAGATGGGTGACCACTTGGGGAAAACCATCTGCTGTAAGCTTGGATATGAGTATGCTCTAATAGATAACAGCTTGGAACTGGAAATCGAAGAGCCAAGTTCCAATTCCAGTGAGGTTCATTATATTCACAAGCAAAAATATCTTTGGGAAAGGTATGAATTCACCTATTCTCCACTCAGCTTGGGATTAATTAGTAAGACTTTTATCCGTAAATCATTATCCCCCCACACACATGCACACCAAATTATTACAACCTAAAAATATTTTCTGGTTTTAAATAACCTGCATCAGGTTGATAAGCCATAAAAAACTGTTTCCCTTTTTAGTCAGTGTGTGCAAAAATTTTGCTTGATCGAAAAGTGAAAAGCAATGATCTGAAAGAGAAACTGTTTTAGAATGAAAAGAGTGTAGTATATATCTTAAAACAAAATTCACCTCACAAAATGTTCCATCCATGACATTGGACAAGTGGTGTATAACAAGTAATTGAGTTAATCTGTTAACTGTCCGATAAGTGATAAAAGTAATCAAATCTATTTAGACTAATTTGAACTAACAGCTGTAGTAGCCTCTGAATTATAGAGATAAGAGTGATCAGCTTAAACAGTTAACATAGCTCTCTTTTTCCTTGCCTAAGAAGGTTTGTCATGCAACTTGGAGAAGCCAACTGAAAAGATTATATTGGTCTTGATAATCATCAAGTAAAATTTTGGGCAAGGCTAAGTATGTCCATTTTTTAAGTAAAATAAAACAAATATTTCACTCGCGGTCAAATCAGTCTTGTTTATTTCTTGCAAATCTATGAAGAAAGAATGATTTTCCCTGTCATGGTGTCAATGGAAAAACCGTCCATTTGACACTGTGTTTGCTGTACAATCAATATTTTTTTCCAATGATTTCCCACCAAAAGCGTCCACTAGATCTAAACTCGAAGCTGCTTCATAAAACTTCTCTTTTTTTTTCTTCTTTTTTACAAGCATCGAAATAAAGTTCTATCAATATTTTTTCTTTTTGGCCAGAAGACTTCATGAAGTTCAGCTTAGTTTTAAACGATTCTACAGAAAAATGCTGAGAATACTAAGGAAATAACATGAGCAACAACGAAGTTTTAGAAAAAATAGAAACAAAAAGATAACTTATACTTAACATCAGGAAGAAGCAGTTGAAATTTCTGGGGCACGTAATGAGGAAAAAGGGCTTGGAAAAACTGATACTCACAAGACAAAAACTGCATAACATACTTGATGAGCTTGAGCAAATGGATGATAGAACAAAATTTTGGGGAAATAGTAAAAGGACAAACTTATTAAGAGCTACAAGGAAGATGTGGAGGGTCCTGATCGTCTATGTTCGGAAGGGACACGGCACAGAAGAAGAAATAAGGTTTAGGAACAATGTTTTTCATTCTTTTACTCTTCCATTCCTTCTCTATCTACCCACGTCAAACGTTATCAAGAATGCTGTTCTTTGGGGCAACACATTCATAATTCTTAGGAAACTTAAGATCAAGTTAATTTCTTGCTCGTCTGTCAAATCCAGCTTTCCTGAGAAAGATAAAACTAAATTAATATAACTTTTCCGAACTGTGAGCAGTTCTGAACGCAATACAGGTGAGCCATTTTGTTCACAAGTAAATGAGTCAAACTTCGCAGCAAAAAGAAATGCAAATACTCATATTCCTCGCATAGTGCGTGGAGTGCTAATGTCGAAAACGTCAGAAAAATAGAAGGCAACGTTCATTATTATCGATATCGTTAGCTTTAATCAAGAGAAGTGCGCCAGCTTCCTTTGGAATGAAACATACAGCAACGATAATAAGTCAATTT
Source organism: Acanthosepion pharaonis (assembly GCA_903632075.3). NCBI lineage: Eukaryota > Metazoa > Mollusca > Cephalopoda > Sepiida > Sepiidae > Acanthosepion > Acanthosepion pharaonis. The sequence goes on along the minus strand of CAHIKZ030002490.1, from coordinate 87,810 downwards.
TGTTATGACGCTTTAAAATTGAAGTTTTAGTGGAAAACGCATCAAACTTACCGCTCATATATTTTTCTCGTAAAAGTTTTCGCATCGTAGAAGAAGATCTGAAAAAATAAATTAAAATTAAATATGATATTTAAGTAAATTCTTTCCTGTATGGTTATTTACTAAGCTTACTGTCTGAAACAAATTCATACTAGGTGGCTCCAATAGCAATACACTAATGAATTGGTTTGCGACACAAGCTATGTTATAGTAGTCGCCTTTTTTTCATAAAAGCCAATGTCACAACAGAAAATTATACTGAGAGGTGCCGGCCCTGGGGAACAGCTGCCTGAGGCCGCGCCTTTTCATTGCACTAGAGAGAAGGATCGATGCACGCACCGAAGCCAGCGCAACCGACGGTTACGGGGTCTCGGGGAATTTTTGTTCCTTGCCCGGGTGTACGCGCTCGGGTCCCCACATTAAACTGACCATGTATCACAACCTGACCTTGTGGGGGGGTTGAGTAAATATCTAATCATTATTTACACTCGGACTGTTATCTCCATCTTTGTTTTTATCATAACGTTTCTGTCGTTTCGCCCTCCGGCTTTCACCAGGGGATTGTCGATCTGGGTTATTTTTTCATACTAAAAACAAATACAGGGTGTTCATAAAGTTCGTGTGCACTTTAAAAAAATTATAACTTTATTTGTAATTGCGATATAAATAATCTGTAAAAAGCGTTATAAAGTTTAATGTACCTAGTTTTAAGTATAGCTAAAATAACTAATGTGATTTCAGGCATTACTGTAAATCAGTTGGCAAATGTTTTCCGTGAACTGCAAAATTGCATTACCCTTTGGTGGAAACTTAAATAAAATTTAAACAAAACCTTAAAAATATATAGATTTACTTCTTTCTAATACTTTTTGCAAATTATATCTATCGCAAATACAAATAAAATTATAATTTTTTAAAGTGCACACGAACTTTATGGACACCCTGTATGTAACATGAAGTGAACTCTACCCTGATTCGAACCTCTGAGCTGAAAATAAGCAGATATGCCAGCTTTGGAATAATAACACATTTATATAAAATGTAATTATTTCTAGGATTCCTTCTCATAAGAAAAGACCGTCCCCAATCGATCGCGTCTAAACAACAGCGGATCGAGGATGTCAAGTAGCATTGTTTGAAAATTGCCACATTTTTTTAACATCATTAAAATTACCTATTCTCATGACAGCAAGACGCAAAAAATGCAAGTGAAATTTCGTAAAGCTCTGATTTAAAAACTATTAAAGATAAGATCTAATATTTGGGATTTATCTATAAATTTGATCAAAGAATTTTCCTATATTTTTTGAGGGGGTCACCTGTGGCCGTTAAGCAAGTAATAGAAAATGCGGTATGTCGACCAAAGTTTTCACAAATGGATGCCTGCTCGAGTCTGTACTGGTGGTTCTGGGCTGAACGCGTTTGATGTTTCAGTGGGAAGTTTAACAGGGATCTGTTCTAATCCCGCCTATCTTTTGTTTTTATCTCCTGGCCACTGTGAGCTGAATACTGGTGACTGAATTGTCAACAATTACCGACTGGATGGCAATTTATTCAATACCAGAAAAAAGACAAGCACATCTTATATCTTTGGTCTACAGTATGCAGACGATACAGCATATCCGACTCCGTTCGACCTATTTCGTCAACGAAACACTGACATTAGTATTCACTCCTACACAATGGGATTTTACGTCAAACGGAAGTTTTAATCTTTCTGACACTCCAAACGGAGAAGCAATCCCAACATTCACGGTTGGAAACCTAGAACCTAAGCACGTGACCTCTTTGAGGTAACATGGCAGCATTCTTTGCATCTGATGATATCTTGAAAGTGAGATGCCAAATCGAATAAGACTCGCCTCAGCTAGTTTTCATTGATTGAAATTCTATTTCTTAACAGAGATCTGAATATACAGACAAGAGGCAATGTGTATAGAGTGGTGTGAATTTCAATTTTCCTTTATGATACAGATACACGGAATCGTCTGCAGAACTCAAGTTAGGAGACTGGAGGTTTTCACATCCGCTGTCTCCAGAGGGTTCTTGGAATCACAGGTCCCTTGTGTGATTATGATAATATAATGCAAATATAATCAACAGTGATTACATCATATCTGTTAGAGTAGCCGGTAATATGATTAGGGTGTTGCAAGATGGTCTTGCATACTAGAACTTAAATGAAGAGTTATGGAATGGCGGCTGGTCTGTCGGAGTTCAAAAAAAAAAAAAAAAAAGATTCAAAAGTCAAAGCAACGCTTATGTTTACAGCGTGATGCCCAATCAAATGAAACATCTGACCATTGTTCGACTAATCTGGTGCTTGATAATCTACCAGGCTGCGGAGATTTTTTTTCATCTGGCCGCACTTTAGTCAGGAATTATCAACCTGTTAGTAGACATGAAAAACTAACCCGTATTCCTGTAAGTCTTAGTGACGGCATATCATATCCAACGTGATTCATCTACGCGTTCACCAGCGACAACACCTAGGATTAAATGAACGGGAATACTATAGAAAATTTCTACAAAATGTACGGACGCCATTTTTGACACTGACACAAAACCTTCAGCAAATAAATAAATAAATAAAATAAAAAATGGATCACTGATATTTCTTTCTTCCGTTTTTCAAATAATATTGATGTTTTAAACTCATTTAAAACAACGAAAGTTAAATTTAAACGTTAAATTTTTGTTACATTTTATTTTAATTATACGGCTATAGAAAACATATTGTTCGTATGCATTTAAAGTGTTACCGTTCTGCGGTAATAATGTAATAATAACATTATTACCGTTCTGCGGTAATAATTATCAATAATAATAATAAAACTATTCCTAGTGACCATTAGATGTTGAAGAACGTGCCTCCGTCAAATTAACGTTGGTTAATCAAGTGGTAAACGTGAGAATCTTTTCTTAAACATTATTTCTGGTGGCAGTTGTTATTTCAATATCTTTGTTAAAATTAACTCTTTTAGTTATAATAATTGGGAGTTTTGTTCCAGTAAGGTCAAAGAAATTGAAAAGCTAAAACATTACACCGACCTCTGGATTGAGGCTGCCAGAATGTGGGACCATTCAGGCCGCTATTGTTCCAGTTATCATTGGGGTCTATATCACTGACCCATTGCATTTATAAACTCAGAAATAAACCTCGTATTCCATCGCTTCAGAAGTCTGTGTTGCTTTGCACTGCAAATATTCTGCGAAAGGCGTTATATATTTGATGTCGTGCGACTTGATGGAGATCAACCATAATGCAAGATCTCAAGTTGAAAACGAAAAATCGGACTGAAGAAGAGAAAAAAACGAATATAACCCTTTCAGAAATTACGAAAAACAAACTTGAATTATTTTACATAACAACATCTGTTTTTCGTTTTTTTTTTCAAAAGTATATACAGTAATAGCAGTGTCAAAGGAATAACTTTCCTTTTGACATAATCGTTTTTTTTTCCGGCACGAAAGTTAAACATTGCCGATTAACGATGCTAAACAGTATAAAGATCCACAATTCAACACAGACCAAAAGTGATCAGGTACTTAGTCAGGATGAAACTGGCATCGGTCTACAGAAGATTTTGTTACGCTCATCTTACAAGTGAGGAGATGCTCATCTTGGAAATCAGCATTGGAATCCTGATTCGAAAAACGACCACTGATTTCAGTGAGAAATGCACATTGGTCTTAACAAGCTCGGATATTGTATGCGTGTATAAAAGCTATATACACACTGATTCATTGCTGTTCTAACAAACTCATTATTTGTCTAACAGAAGACTCAGACATAATATTTCCGTTAGATTAATCTATTATGTTGTTAGGAAAATAATGTTCGACTTGAGAATAAACCTTTTAATTGTGTTACCGCTAGTAACCTTGTGTAGATCTTGAGTTTTAATTGAATGAACATTAATAATAATAATAATAATAATAATAATATATATATATATATATATATATATATATATATATATATATATATATATATATATATATATATACTAGCAGCATGGCTTGGCGTTGCCCGTGCTTGATTCAAAAAATCGTACGACTCATACAGTATCGATATCACTTGACTTAAAATATTTTTGCCAAGTGATATTTAGCTTATCAGACGATATAAAAAGAATTTACATAAAATAAATAGACAAAACTTGTCTATATTATTTAATGAAACATGCATCAATGAAAAAATGCTGCCTAAATACACACAATATATATATATATATATATATATATATATAATAAATCAAGGGATTTGCTTATTTCGAGCTGAACTATTAGGCATCTTCAAGGATTTTGCTATACTACTGCAATAAATGATTAATAAAGTGTTATTGTAGATAGTATGAAAATTGCTGAAAGTAGATATATTCTCAATTTCTAAATAGGGTCAGTACATTTGTCATTCTTGTTCAATGAAGTATATATATATATATATATATATATATATATATATATATATATATATATATATATATATATATAAAGAACAGTAAGATATATAATCCGGTGTTCTTATAGATATTTTTATTTTTACAAAATAGTGCTCAATGTAAATTTACAGAGCATTAATATTACAAATTAATTGATTTAAAATATGTTTTTTTTCGCTACACAGTTCTAACCATTTTCAGAAATGAAAGCTAAAAGCTTCGAATTTAATTTGACCAGTACATGTTCAGCTGGAAACTTTATACGGCGTGGAATAGAGTACAATCTGGTGAAAAATAAGTTACCTTTTATATTTGCTTGTTTCTAAAGGTGGAATCTCAGCAAAGCACCCACTCGGGTCTTGCCACGACATGATCATTTTCATCCAATCAGTTCGTAAGAAGTCTAAATAGCCAAGGGGAGCACATAGAAGACCTGAAAGAAAGAGCAATTGGCTGTTAGACTGGAGAGAATTTAATAATGAAAGCAATAATCACGCAAAGGATTAACTAACATATCTTTATGATTACAACTTGGATAAATGCTTTAATGTGTCAGCGAATTGCTGACCAATAGCAACGGTGCTTTGAATACATAAAAGTATGATACTATGGACACACACATAAATAGGAAAGAGATAGTTTTTATCCTGATCTCAAGCGTAGTTCCTTTTGAAATTTGGTCTTTTAAGCGACATCCACTTTAATCAAAGGGTAATGGGAAGAGTTTTGAATGAGGGATTGTCAGGGATCAATTTGCAACAAAACCGGAAACAGGTTATATATGGGCGCTGGTCTATATTAAGCTAATATTAAGTCATGCTTAGGATCGGTGAGAATGCTTGTCCGCCTTTGGAGGGAGAAGGACGTGCCTTCATTACATATTGCCATCCAACATGTCGAGATGAATAGATGGGGGAGGAGTTGATAGGGAGAAGAGCAAACTGAGCAGAAGTCTTCCCAAGTATCAACGGACGTGTAGGCGAAGTCCTGAAAAAACAATCCTGCATATAATATGGAGAACAGAGTTCGCGTTCTTCTTTCTCAACCTGGCTTTTCTTTCATCGTGTTACCTTGTGAGCATACACCGCGCTCTTCCGCCGGCTTTCGCTGAACACTGACGAGATCGAGGATTGAAATGCAAAGTAGGGAAGCATTGGCCAGTTGGTGGAAAGCTTAGGCGAGGGTTGCGTTGCATCTTTACAAAAGGAAATATTGGCTTTTCTCATCCTCTTCATCACGTTAGGATTTCTCTTTGATATTTCTCCTAAATTTAGCATACGGCACAAAGCTACAAGTCTATGGCAACAGGTAAGAATCGAACTTGTAATGTTATGTCAGAAGTACCTGATAAGAATACGAAACTAAATATTTTCGTATGTAAAACAATCGTTTATTGACTTCTGGATTCTGTCAAATTGACATCGTTCAATCAAGTGGTAAGAGATTTCGGGCCTTTCTTCAAACGTTCGTTCTGCTTCTTGTGTGGATGCAAGGGATTCAGGTTTCTCTCTCGTAGGTCAGGCGTTTATAATACTTCCTGTCATCCAGTTGTTTTGTGTGTGTATATCTTAAGTTCAGTTGGGTTCAGTTCCTGTTTACATTGGTGCACCCATTTGAGGCCCGATTCTGCACTTGGTGGATATGAATGTACCTTCTAGATCTGTCCTCAATGTTCTTTTGATGTTCTGTTTTGACACCTAGTACAAAGCTTACTTTGTTAGAATGAACCTAGTACATATTGGGGTCACCCCAGATCAACTGTTGGATGAAAGGTTCTTGACGGACATTAAATTCGATTCAGAATAGTGGTTTATTACATACTACAAACTGACTACAGTAGTGATGGTCTCCACAATTAGTTTTTTTTTGTTTTTGTTTTTGTTTTTTTTTTTTTTTTACTAATGCTCCATAGGAAGATGTCGCACTATATATATATATATATATATATATATATATATATATATATATATATAATTTAATGAAAACAGACAACTTTAAAGGTTCATGGTTATAATTTATTTCCCCAGGGAATTTTTTTTATCCCTGGCTTGTGGTCTGATGAATCAGGGATAAAAAAAATTCCCTGTGGAAATAAATAATAACCATGGACCCTTAAAGTTGTCTGTTTTCATTAAATTAATCGCTCTGATTTAACATTGAGCTCTCCGGATTTCATTCTCTTTGCGATTATCCATACGGATTACCAAGATTTTCATTTTATATATATATATATATATATATATATATATATATATATATAGAGAGAGAGAGAGAGAGAGAGAGATTTACCAAGTTTAACTTTGTCACAGGTATATAAGCATTAGAATCCCAATGAAGATTGAACTTACTGCAAAAATAATGGTCTGTGAGATTTACTTTTTAGCCATTAATCCATAGCAACGCACATCGCCTTATCATTTAATGCTATATGCCTTCAGGACGTAGGCGATAATAACTTTCCATATGCTTGTTTTTTATTCATATTTCTTTATTTTCAAATATTTTGGGAAAAGATAATGAAATAGTTTCCTGTTACCTTCACAGCGATTTTAAACTTAGAGTAACCCTTCTAGATTGGCTGCTACCCTAGCATACAGAACTTAATCTGCCCTGCTATTTAACCTAGTTTTAAGCTGGTGATGTAGAAAAGATAGATTCATGCCTTTCCCGAGAGCATTAGTGCGAAGTGAACGTAACAACAGACAAGCCGATAACATTTATATTTATATGCGCACATATAATGGCATCTGCGATTAGGTTTCAAGCAATACCATCGCTCAAATATGAGCAGCGCGGATGTGGCTTTTTTAGTCTCGCTAGAATCTAACATTCTCTTGCACAGATGTGTCAACGTTGGACGTCTTTTGAAAGTAGTGGTTACATTAATATTTGGGTTAACTTCCGAATGTTTTTTTTTTTTTTCATTGCCAACTGAAGCAGATTCTTTTTTACACTTTCCACAAGTAGAAATGCCGTATAACGTGTCGTGAATGACTTTTGTCTGTTTGGGGCGTCTTTCATGATTTTTGAATTTCGCTCGACTTAAGCAGACGCGAACACATTCATTATACGTTAGAACAAATTCTGTGACATATATTAGAATGCATACCTGCACAGAGGCATATATATATATATATATATATATATATATATATATATATATATATATATATATATATATATATGGGGTTCAGGCGTATATACCAGGACTTTGAGCCAAGCTCAAAAAAGAGCTCACACAAAATCGGGAGTTACAAGTGCTTTTTCAAAAACAGGTGTGCATTTGTTAGGTAATTCAATATTTGCGTTCATATTCGTAACATCATTTTGCATCATTTTAGACTTCTGGTTGATAGTTTGCTGAAGTGGTTGCGTTTTTTAAAGGAGTCCATTCCCACCGCCTATAGCTGCACAAGTTATAACAGCTAGATTGCTTCCCCCACCCTCGCTACCGATAGAGCAAATGCCATCAAAAGTCTTTAGAGGATGCCGCCTTAAATGAATATGACGGTCTGAATACTGTCTCCATCTTCTGGATTAAAGGCAGGTAGTAAGATTTCAAAAGTTTCACCCTATGTTACGGTGGACATTGTGTACCGGCCGAATAAAAGGTAGGCGTCCAATCTCTGACATTTTGACTATTATTTTTATCGATTTGCAACTGTCATTTTATTTCTGCCTCCATCAAATAGCCTTTTCTTTTTAATGTCTTTCTCTATGGTCTAGCTTATCAGAAGAATAATTTCGATGGACAACACTATTTAGTTCTTTTCTTAAACATATTATTTGTAGTGACAGTTGTTCTTTCAATATCTTTGCTAAAATTAACACTTTTAGTTATGATAATTGGGAGTTTTGTCCTGTCGTGATTACTGCACCAAATATAACACGGGAGAAGGGTTTGTCTTGTGGTCGCTGCCCCAAATATAACACTGGAGCGGAATCCAAATATAACGTGTAGTGTGGTCACGTCATTGTATGTTTATGTTGTGGACTGATTTCGCAGTGGAGGCTTGTATTTGTACTAAATCGGTCCTAAAATAGGTTCGACGTACAAAACGTTAGGAACTTGATATAATAGCTATTACGCAGAGTAATCTAGTTGTGGTCGCTGATACTTTCGTATTCTATTAACTGTCGTCCGACATCGACCGACTGACTGACCGACTCATTGACCAACCGACTGACTCCCGTTTCTATTACTACTCCTACTTATATTAGGTGGGAGAGTCTATTAACTATAGAATAGGGGTGTTTCACCATAACAGTTTAACGTAAACTTTAACCGGTAATCACGATCTCCAGTAATATAGTTTGGTGAAGGACGCGTGAACTGGGCGTGGCTATTTCCGTCATTCGTCTCCATCACCGGACCTGTATCGTCTCGTGGAAACCTTCCATTGCGTTGTGTACCTGTCAGGATGAACTATGCGATGTGTCTGTTTAATTTGGCTTTATGGTTCAGGCGACGTTTCGATCAGAGCGACTTTCTTAATTCAGCTAACCTTTCTGAAAGGTGGTAAACTCTGGCATAGGGGTGGCCAAACTTGCTTAATGTAAGAGACACATACGATAAAGTTAAGATGTTTGAGAGCCGCACTCACTACGCCGGCACACCCAAATCTTTATCCCCTTACTCATGACCTCAGCCTTCTGGCATTCCTCTGTAAACATTGCTGACCATAAATTTCTTTAATCCCTCTGCCTCCCGCTATCCCTCCCCCTCAGTACTAAAGAACAATGTTTCATTCAGATCTAGTATTAGAATTAGGATTTAAATTTTTAAATATTTTTACTGACCATGAATATTAAACTTGCGTTTTAATCCAATGGGGTCACAATTCATACCCAGTAAATAATTATAAAGCTTGAAATTTTCTTATTTACTTTTTATATTAACTGTGATGAAAAAAAGAAGCTCCGTCCACATATTTCCACGAGCCGCATATTAAAGGTCAGAGAGCCGCACATGGCTCGCTAGTCGCAGTTTGATCACCCCTGCTCTCGCAGAAAGAACAAAGTTTGATGATGAAGCTGTCAACATTTTATTAATGAAGAGAATAAATGTTGCAACACTCATGCTGTTCGACTTCAGTAGATTCTTTTCTTCCCTTGCTGCATTGAGAGATATTCAACGGATGAAATGCAGGTGTGCTGTCAACTTGATTGCTGCTAGAATTTTGACGAAAACAGATGGCAGAATCGTCTCTTGACTACCAAGCGTGAATGAATGCTAAGCGCGAATAGCTGCCCAGCGTGAACTGAGTAAAATTGAGCTTATAATGATGACGGTGCGAACTGGGTCTTTGATTAAGCAGCCATACAAAGTCCCTTTTTGTTAAACAAAGAACTTCCTATTAGCATTGCATGTGGCCAATGCTTCTAAAGTACTGAATACCAGGCATTTTACTAATCTTTCTATGCACATTTGCCAGATAGGTTTTTAAAATAACATTTCCAAATTCTGCCTGGGTTTTGCATAATGTTGGCAAACACATTAATCACGTCATCACGACTTTCTTGACGCTGTGTGTCTAGGTCGGGAATTTCAGTTATACTGGATTTTACTGAATATTACTTGGTTAATTTTAGGTTCAAATCTTCCCGATGTTTTCCTCACAAGTATTTTATAGGTTCAAATTAATATTTGTAAACATATTTTTTTGCATCAGGTTTCAGTCCGATTAACCACTCTCATATTTTTCGGCATCTAATATCACTTTTCTTTCGCTCATGATTACTAAGTCTCTCAATACCTCAAATCACCAAAGTATAGTTCGAGCATTAATATGGCTCAATCAGGACCGCTGTCCTATTACACTAACAAGATAATACAGGAATATGGGTCCAGATTATCGTGATAGATATCCCCACTCCCACACGATAACTATGTCTATTGACAAGGATTATTTCAGGTGCATAAAGTGGTTCCAATAATCGATACGTACTTTGTTCAGCGAAAAGATCCTGATGATCTGTGTCTACTTTTCCATTTTTTTCTAACATTTTGGCTTCTTGGTAAATCCGACGGCAAAGATTTCGCTGGATATCTCGGATAGTCGGCCGTTCAGCGAAACGTTGCAAGTTTCCAGAACCTTCGCATCCAATCTGGAAAATTAATTAAATACGATAATAAAGAAAAGCTTCAAAAGACGAGACGATAAAAGAAAAAGTATAGTTTAATAAGAGAGAGAAACTGTTCTATACACTTATCAAGGTTCATATATTTACGAATTCATATACGTTTCAGTGAAAAAAAAGGGATAAAAATAACTCCGCTACCCTTAATGATCATTTTATTACCATGTTTTGTATTTTAATTTATTTTCAATTCGCTTCCGGGTTTCAGCCTTTTCTCCGCATTTCCGGTCTTTTGACGAGAAGCGAAAAAGAAGAGGAATACATCCTGGAGGAACAAAGTATTCTCCATTAGACCAAAAGGGTGAAGCTCAGGATCCAACCCTCATGCTTTTTAGCTCCTTTAATTCCCTTCATTTCTCTCCCCTAGAGGACACATTCTTCATTTCAGAGGACACATTCACAATGTAAACTTTCTTAGAAGATAACGTCTCCCCACTTGTGGGAAGACGCCGTGAACATTAAACACACATACACGTACGTACGAACATTCACCAAAATACGAACATTCAGCAAAGAACAGACACAAACATTCACACAAATATTATTGTCTATGTCCATTGTAAAATTGTGTTGTTTAATACATATATTTGTTTTTATATATATATATATATATATATCGGTCTTGTTTGTCTTTTTTATCTTCGGTTGGCCACAACTAGAGTCTGCCATTTTTTTGTTGCTAGACCTTCTTCTAGCAGGAAAAATAAACGCATGTGTTTTCTTTTCATCTTCACCCCCCCGGTCCTCTACAGACGTATCAAAAAGGTAAGTGTAGTGTTTTGGTCACTACCCACATGTACACATCATTGAACCACTTTAAAATCGGATTTGTGACACAGTTTAATCAAACTGGGAGGCGGATAACTAACGATCACTGAATTAAGATCTGAGAATTGCGATAAAAGCAATAGAAATAAAATGGAAGCAGTACTATTCAAAAAAAGGATGCTTACTGATAATGCTTCATCGATGACATTCGAAATATTGCTCCCGCCATCATTTTAAGAAGAAAGCAAACGTAATTCTCATTAAAATATAATCCTCTTTTCCTGTATACTTTCTTTGAATATTTTCTTAAACTCTGCCTTTTTTCTGCATTGGTTAACAATATTAACTTTATAAAGAACATATGTCAATCTTTTTCTCTGGTTCACTTGGTGAAGCTTAAAGAGGAATACAGCAGTGTCAAGATCTTGCTAGATGCCTTAAAATACGAAGAGTGCCATTGGGAAGCTATCGGAGACAACAAAATGGTGACCCTCCTGATGGGTCCAAGGTGGTTTTACCAAGTTACCGTGTTATCTTTGTTTTTGGGACAGCAGGGACCCTACGGGATACTACTACAGGTGGGACTGGTCCCAATGAACCGAGGTCAGTGTGGGAAGTAACAAAGCCAAATGGGAGCCACTGTTGGACCTCGGAAAATATTCTTTCCTCTACTGCACTTATATACTGAGCCTTATGAAACTGTGACACAGCTCTAGATAAGGAGTCTACATCCTTCAAGTACCTTCAAGACTTTTTCTCTAAGCTGTCTGCAGCAAAAGTCAAAGCCGGTGTCACAAATAAAGGTCATAGAGTGCAAGGAATTACCGAAGAAGCTCGGTAGGACGGAGAAAGCAGCGTGGAACAGCTTTGCCGCAGTGGTTCGGAACTTCCTGGAGAATCACAAAGTTATATGACAGGGTTTGGCATGCTGAAAACCATTTGTGACCTTGGTGAAGAACTACGGCAAAATGGGCTGCAGGATGTCCTTCATGTTCATCTCCATAAATTCAAGGAGAACATGGGGGGGGGGGCATACTCAGAGGAGCAACGCGAGTGCTTCCACCAGGATATACTGGACTTTAAACGCCGCTACTAAGGATTATATAACGAAATGATTGGAGACTGTATTTGGTGGTTGATTCGTGAAAGTAATTTACAGTATAAGCATAAATCACGAAAAACTACTCACTTCTAAATTTTTTTGTGGTCTCACTTGTCTAATTTTAGAATAAATAAATGCTACTTTTGAATCGTATGTCGTTTTGTTTCTATTTTGCGTGAACGAGAATGTTCGCATTCACCAGTTTTCCCAGTGGAAATAGGTAACTGTTTATATTTCTGAGATGAGGTATTATGTACACTATTTACATTATTCGGACTATTGTCCTTATCTTTGTCGCCATATTTATTACAACGTTTCGGCCCTTTAGTATCTGTCTATATTTCTGAGATGAGGTATTATGTACACTATTTACATTATTCGGACTATTATCCTCCTCTTTGTCGCCATATTTATTACAACGTTTCAGCCGTTGTACGCTCCGGCCTTCTTCAGGTAGTTAGAATGTCGAACTGGACCCTTTATTTCGCTCACTGGTCCTCAAGGACACATGGCACAGTGGATAAAGGCGTTAGTTAGATCCAGTGACAGGACCCAAAGAGTGTGAGTTCAATACCCGGTTATGGCAGTGGAGAACTTAGAGAGGGGAATTAACAGGAGATAACTGACATCCATTAAACATGGCATGTGGAACTAGAACAGTCTACCCCAGTGAGCGAAATAAAGGGTTCAGTTCGACATTCCTGAAGAAGGTCAGAGCGTACAACGGCCGAAACGTTGTAATAAATTTGGCGATAAAGATAAGGACAATAGTCCGAATAATGTAAATAGTGTGCATTTGTTTTGCTTCCATCTTCAAAGCGACAAGACTATAGGTAAATTTAAAAAATATCATGGTCACAAAAGCAAAGTTTGAAGCAAATATTAGCCATTTCTCACACTTTATAGGCGTAAGCAAATAAGAAATAACAGTTGCTGAGTTCATCAAGCTTTAGATAAGAATAGCTAAGCTCGGGCTGTTGTTTTAGATAATCTCGAAAGTATATGACAAGGTTTGGCATGATGGTCTTCTTCACAAGTTGAAAGGTTATAGGATTTCTGGAACATTTTTTTAATTGATTCAATCATTCTTATCAAATCGAGAAATGAAAATTTTCCTGGATGGCCACTTTTTTTTTTTTTTAGATCTTTTTGCATTCATATAGGCTTCTTCCAGGACTGTATCTTTGGTCTGACGTTGTTCCTAATTTTCATCATCGACCATCCTGATGTCATCACATCTCAACTAGTTATCTATGTGTTATGGTCCGGTTCCTTGTACCACGGTGATAGTTCAAGGTAGAACCAATAAAGAAGAACTCGAACACAGGTATGGAATAACACAGATATATTACAAACGGGAATATATACAGAGAAGTAGAAGTGTTAGTATGAACAATCAGGTTTAGTAGAGAGAACAATGTAGTCTCGACCAGTATCACAATTCCAATGTCTTGCAGTAATTATCTGAACGCGACTCTGTTTCGGACTGACTCGACTCTTGACTCGATTTGAACTACTGCCCTCTTGCATACTCCTGAGGCGAAGTATTTATTAAGTATGGAATAGTCCATTATTATTATTATGGGTAAGATCCCATAGCACTATGCTAATGACATAATTATTTACTTTTGTCTCAATAATAAGTCTGATTGGTTCGATAAGGTCAAATTGGCAGCTGATCTAAAAAATAACCTACAATCTGTTGTTAACTGGAGCAAGGAATGACTCCAAAATGAAACTATTCTCTTTTAATAATCTGAAAGAATTTTTTTTTGCCTTCCATCAACTTGGCTGATGCTAACCTCCAGGAGTGAGACACATTGCGCCTTCTCGGGGAAAAAAAGTTTTCCGCTGACATGAAGTTGAAAAATTATATTGAATCAATTGCAAGGTTTGCTGCTTAGAAAGTTGGTTAACTGCGTCGTGATAAACAATTTTTCTCACCAGAATATATCTTACACATTTGTCTACCTTTCATCCATGCATTGAATATTGCTGTCACTGATCGTTCTGCTATGTATTTAGAGATTCTTGATAAAATAAAAAGAAGAATCTGCAATGTTATTGGTCCTGGCCTGGCATCTCGGCTTCAGTTACTTTCCCATCGCCATAACGTAGCTTCCGCGTACTTCACTATAATCAGGGTAATTGTTCTGATGAAATTTCTTCTATTTTACCAAGGGTTTATGAATTTAAGCAAGGTACTAGATTGGAGGCAAGGTCTCATCATTTTACATTTGAAATGGCTAACTGTAACTGTAAGTTCTATGCTAACAGTTTCTTCTCTTGCATGGGCATAGTGAGTAAGCAACAAGGAAGTATTAAAGAAAATGGCAACAAAAGAACAATCTTCTTCTCGCTTATGGAACTCTCTTCCGGTTTCTTGCTTTCCAGCTAAATTTCATTTTCAAAAATGTAAATGTAATGTCAATTGTTATTTTATGTCTTAATTTCTATTCTTTTATTGTTTTCTCCCCTGAATGTTTTCCTCATGTTCTTTCACACTCAGCGGTCTCTTTGCGTTTTAGTGGCTTTATTGTCTTGCTTGGGGTGAAATGATTAAAGAAAAAAATCAAAGTCATCTCTCGATAACGCAACAATAGAAAGACAAAAGAGTAGATAGAAAATGTCTTACCTTTTGAATAAAAATAAAATAAAGTAACTGGTGAGTGATATAATATCCCGAAGCGAAGGGGGACATCATGTACGCTAGACATTTCGTTGTCACTGTGCACTTCGGCAATGTCCTGTAACAAAAAAGAAACAATTCTAATGTCACAAATGATACTACAGCTACGTATATATTATTTCTATTGTATAATAGACGTCTGCTATTCTTTATATAACAGTAGACGTAAAAACGGTAACAGCCTCGGATCCTAATATCGACTCTCAACACGTTTATCAAGAACAGTGTAATATCGATTCTCTCTCTGAAGTGTTACACCCAACATATATTTTTGAAGGGATTTTTTATTCGACATTATTTCTTACTATTATAACCATTATTTTTAGTGGGTACATGTATTTGAGTTGTTATCACTGTTTTTTATATTTTCTTAAACAGTGACATTATACGGTCTGTTGTCCTCATCTTTGTCGCCATATTTATTACAACGTTTCGGCCGTTGTACACTCCGGCCTTCTTCAGGCGGTTGGGATGTCGAACTGAACCCTTTATTTCGCTCACTGGCCACGTGCCATGTTTGGAAAATTCGTATTTCAGTATCTGTCTATATTTCTGAGAAGAGGTATTATGTACATTATTCGGACTATTGTCCTCATCTTTGTCGCCATATGACAACGTTTTGGCTGTTGTATGCTCAGGCCTTCTTCAGGTGGTTGGAATGTCGAACTGAACCCTTTATTTCGCTCACTGGAGTAGGCTGTTCTAGTTCCACGTGCCATGTCTAATGAATGACAGTTGTCAGTTATCTCCTGTTAATTCCCCTCTCCAAGTTCTCCACTGCCTTAACCGGGTATTGAACTCCCACTGTCACTGGATCTAACTGTGCCATGTGTCCTTGAGGACATCTGTGTATGAATTTCTGGGTATTATAAACCTTGTCTTCAGCATCATTTTTTACCAGTGCTCATATTGTAATTTTTGCTATCATCATTTCAGGTTTTTACCAGAGCTCATATTGGAATTTTTGGTGTTATTATCGCTTTTCTCTGGCACTCCTTATTACTGGTTCCCATACTGTATTCAGGTGATAACTGACATCCATTAAACATGGTACGTGGAACTAGAACAGTCTACTCCAGTGAGCGAAATAAAGGGTTCAGTTCAACATTCCAACCATCTGTTGAAGGCCGGAGCGTACAAAGGCCGAAACATTGTAATAAATGTGGCGACAAAGTTGAGAACAATCGTTCGGATAATGTAAATAGTGTACATAATACCTCATCTCAGAAATATAGACAGATACTAATAACAACTGGACTAAATTGAGAAGACCTACCAAAAAAAAAATAACTCCGACAGGAATCGAACCTGCTTCTCTTTTCGCCATCAGGAAAAGCAACTCAAATATGTGTACCACTAAAAATAGGGTTTACATAAGACACAATATATATATATATATATATATATATATATATATATGTATATTAATCGATATCGTGCCTAAGCAAGGCAGTAAAGCCACTAAAAATCAAGGGATTACAGGGTGTGGAAGAATCAGGAACAGAAACATTAATAATAAGCTGAAAAAGAAAAGAGTTATAAGGAGGATAGTAGATAGCGATTGATATTGCATTTAAATTTTTGCAGATTAAAGTTAGCCGGAAAGCATGGAGTCGGAAGGGAGTTCCACAAGCGAGAAGTGCGAGAAAAGAAACTGTTAGCATAGAATTTACGGCGGCATCTAGCCAGTCGAGCAGTAAATTGATGAGATCTCGACGCCAGTCTAGTACTGCGCTTAAATTCATAAAGTCTAGGTACCATAGCGAAGAGCTCATCCAAACAATTCCCATGAAAGCTGAGAGCTGATGTCTTCGAGAAGGTAGTTAATGAAAATTAAAAACAGCATAGGACCAAAAGATTGAGCCCGGCGAGTCACCGGCGTTAATATGAAAGGGTCTAGACCATTCGGGACAACTTTTATTTCACGATTTGATAGGAAAGACTGGATCAGCTCAAAAATGTGTCCGGAGACACCGTAACTTTTCATATATACACACACACACACACGTACGTGTGTGTGTGTGTGTGTGTGTGTGTGTGTGTGTGTGTGTGTGTGATTTTAGTGGATACAATCTCCATATTTTTTCAACGATGAAATTTTTAACCGACCTAGACAACGGAAACTCTTATTAAAGGAAACGTACTTTTTTGCCACAGAGGTCTCTAGAGCAACCTTTACGTCCGGACGATTAACCCACTCCTGTATAAAGGGTAGTGTCCTAGGATAAAGGGAATGCAGGTTCAATCCCTGTTAGTGACATATTTTTCGTTAATGAAACTTCTGTTCTCCAGGCTAATGGGCATTAATTTCAGTCTTAAAAAATGGTGAGAATATACATTCAAATACGTGTATCCACTAACGTAACGCTTGTAGTATTAAAAAATAATATCAGGTTACAATTACTTAAATAAAAGCAAAGAGTCGATGGATTATACTGGAACACGGGAAAGTAGTGCTCAACACTGCTCAATAGTGTTCACGGAACTGCAGTCGTGATCGGTCATAGGTTTTTTAATTGATTTACTTTTTACGGCGTATCAACCTATCGTGGGTTATTTAAAGCATATTTTGGATTGTAAAGCATAATAATTTTTACGAGTAAATATTGCATTAACCATTTTTTTGAGAATAACAATGATTTTTCTAGATACAAGACCTACTATTTAAACCATAATTGAGGGTCAGTCATATGTACACCTGATTACTGTATAATACATATATGAATAAAGACAAAAGGAAAACGTTTCGTTCTCTGATGGACTATTAATTGCCTTGATAATGTACACCAGAATACGAAACACATCGGCTAAGATAAGTTTTCTTTTGTCTTTATTCATATTGACCTTTTACAGATATATTTTAGTTATATCTGAAATTTTATTTAACTGAAACCTCTTGACCGAACGATTGAAATAAGGTTCGTTTACAAAACTCTGGAGTTGGGGTGCTGAATATAACATCAATTATCTAAGTGACAAATTTTCTATTTGTATTAATCTTATATATATATATATATATATATATATATATATATATATATATATATATATGTTTTGTGTGTGTGTGTGTGTGTGTGTGTGTGTGTACATATACGCGTACTTACGTTTTTGGCGTGCGACTATAGTTTCTTTCGCTGGGTGGTGTTCCCAGTTCGTCAGGCACAGGGTCTATGTTGCCACAAAAACGTAGGTACGTGTATATGTACTAACTAATACATATCTTTGCTCTGTCTAACCGCATTGAGCACTATTACGTTTAAACCACATGCATAAATTTAACGATTATTTATTTTTTGTTGCCTGCGTATGCACACAGCACACACGCGTACACACCTGCTTATATTTGGCCGTTTCATTTATCCATTCTACAATTATATATATATATATATATATATATATATATATATATATGTGTGTGTGTGTGTGTGTGTGTGTGTGTGTGTGTGTGTGTGTGTGAAAAATATATAGAAAATAGGAAAGAACTCGTTAGGTAAATAATCCAAAGTTCTTTAGTATTTTTGTTATTATTTTTAAAAAATAGTGCTCGATACAAAAGTAGAGCATAAATATAATTATTTATTTAAAAATATGATTCCAACACGTTACATAAGAGTTCTCATGTTTCAAAACAAGAGCCGAAAACTTCAATATAATTATTTGAATTAAATTGAATTAAAGTAAGCTCTGTTCCATCTTCAAGCGATTTTTTTTATTTTTAAAAGCGGGGAAAGTGAAATAAAAGCGATGGAATGACTGGAGACAAAAAAGTCATAGATCGAGTTTAATTGCTGGTTTGGCCCTCTTGCTCTTTTAAATGTGATTCTCGCTTGATACAGTCTTTAATCTATTTCTTCCCGCAATCGGCCCATCATGTTACGAAAACAAAAACAAAAAAACAAAAAACAAAAAAACAAAAAAACAAAAAAAAAACAAACCCTAACATGTAAGAGTGAAATAAAGCCAATAAGAATTAAAACTGAACACTTTTTAGTTTTCGCCTTTGGTGCTATTACACTTTCGCACCCTCCCCCCCCCCATGACACTGTCAACCACACTCAGAACTTTGTGGATCCCAACACTCGAGTCACCACAAATCGAGTTAAAGCAATGCGGCAGCGTGCCCAGGCTAAATTTAAGTCCATGAATGGCCCCACCAACAGGTGGATGATTTCTGAATACCTGGCGGAATTTATATGAGCTGAAAAGTTTGGTGATTCGCTTTTTTTTTAACTTCTGGCATCAAATTGCCACGAAACTTTATCCGTTGTCACAGGAAAACATGGCGGGGTAGGGGGGCGAAAGTGTAATAGCGCTTTTAGCCTACTAACCAAACATATTTCTATGTTTCAGTGAATGAAATGGAGGAGTTCATTATGGTATAAAAAAAAATTCCAAACGCTTACGTTTTCAGTAGGAGCAAAAAAGAAATATTTTTACATTAAAATGTATTTCTATTCTCAGTTTGATAAAAAAAAAGGGATGGAATCGACTTTATTCTTAGGTACAACAATAAGTACGTCGTCTAACAATGGAAAACCATTTATTCTACACAAATATTTATTTTTCAACAGAATTACCTCCCTTTAATTCACTGGTGAATATTCATCGCATACATAGAAAATGTCAGCTCAGAATCCAGCTAATAATTACGTATCAGCCGAAAGACTTATTGATCAACTCTTATATTTTGTCTAGAGTAGCATGACGCTTTTTAAGTTTTAATATTGGCTATTTTTTTTTTAGCTCAAAACTCTTTCTAAGGACTGAATTTTACGCTAATTACGCAGGAATTACCGTAAAACCTCCACAAAAAAAAATCAGGGATCTGAACTAAGTATTTGAAACCCTTCCTTATACTAAACTCTTTGACCATATTAAGCTTAAATGTCTGAAAGAATTTCAGTGAAAATTTTAGGTAAACCACATCTTTTTTGAAAGTCAAAATGTTTTACTGGATTTTTCTTTTTTAATTCGAAATACGAAAATTTTAAAATTTGATGACTTTGCATTCTTTTTGGAAATCACTCATTGGAATCATCATTCTATATTCAGCAGAAGACATTTGGATAGACAAATCTTTTTAATGTAAGTTTCCTTCTTTTACTTTATATGAAAACTTATTACGTGACCATAAATTTATTCACCTTTTTACAGCAATAAACACAAGCATTGACACCAAACTATGTTGTTGTTAGGATGTAATTTTGTTAACGTTTTTGCCTCCACACATTTCGATCTTGACACTCACTTGAAAAGTCGTAAGAAAATATAAACTTTAAAAGGGCTATAATTTTGGTTTCTGTCAAGGAAATGTTTATGTAGATGTTTATGTAACCGGCCGTTAGTACCGTAGGGTGCTTGAACATCCAACAAAATGCTTTTCCTTAATATTTGAAGAGTAGCTTTTTGAATATCTTTGACCTGTTTTAGTTATATTTCTGTGAATTACAAGCAGTTTCATTTTGTTATTCTTTTTTTTAATGTGCCGTGTCCCTTCAGGACGTAAGCGATTATGACCATCCACATCTTCATGTCTCTTGTAGCTCTTAATAAGTTTTGTCTTGTTATTTCTTCCAAACCCTCAAAATGAACCAATTTTTGCTTATTTGAAACTTACAAATTCATTTTTAATCACCTATTAATTCAAGTTGTCAAAATAAAACACTTTTTTTCATATATGTTATAAAACCAGAAAGAACACCGAAAATAATATATAACAATGGATATGCCATTTTAAATGTTTTTTTTAAAGCCCCGCAGTAGAAATATTATGATAATCTCCCTCACTACCACCAGAAAGCTAATATGAAGAATTAAGAATATAATGATACGATTTAGCTAAACTGATGAATCTAATGAGTACGGTATAGCATTTTACATCGAATTCAAATAACCCCACGTCAAAAACTTGTAAAAGGTTTGGGGCTTTTCAAAACCTGATAGGTAAGTTCTATTAATAACTATAGTTAATATGGCGGCTATAGATAGAACACATGTTGAGTTACGATGAATGAATGAATAAATAAAATATAAATAAATGGTAAATTTAGTAGATATTTATTATATTACACATCTACGACGCTATATGAATCCCCCTTCTCTCTATTTTTGCTGGAACTAAGGACTAAACAGAAGACCTAAATTTAAGATTTTGGTCCTCGATCTATAAAACTTCTCTTTTCGTAACATTATCTTCTAAAAGTTTTATATGAATCTTTTATGCAGGAAAGGTTCATAGGTCTGATATCAGAAAATAAATACAAACGAAAAGCAAAGTAAAACTTAAATTGTTTTAAAACTCAAACAATATTTTCAGAAGGATCATATATGTAAAAAAAAAACAAACAAATAAAATCATTTTATGAAAGGACCAGTTTAAAATGATTAAAAATATTTAAAACTTAATATACCCTCTTTTATTTTGTGGCACCCTGTTTGTTACATACAAGTATTTATTTTGTTACAATTAGCTTAAAATTATTTCATATGAAAAGCGACGCCTAAAGTAATATTTAATACCGTTTGGTTGGGTAACTTTGATAGATATTTAGCACTTTCGCTAACTTTTCTACCCAGCAGTATATTCTATGGCTGCCATTTTTCGTTTCAAAAACATTCTGCCTGCAACCATATCTTAGATAATAATGGCTTTCGGTTAGAACAGACTGTACATAATTTTTCTTGTTATCAAAGTTACCGATAATGTCGAACAACTTTGATAGCACATTTAATTTATATTTAAATCTAACATTTTAATAAACTGACAAGGAATCTGCTCTTAAAAAAAAAAAAAAAAAAAAAGATTGGAGACATCATTTTTTAATCAACACCAGAACATTTTCCAAAATGAAAATGCCATGCCATCAATGGTAATTTTTTTTATGTTGAACATAGCTAAGCCTGTAAATATTATATGAAAATTTCATAAAGTCCTTAAACGAATTTAAAGTCTTGGAGAGGTGAATTAACAGGAGAACTGATAACTGACATCCATTAAAAAACATGGCACGTGGAACTAGAACAGTCTACCCCAGTGAGCGAAATAAAGGTTTCAGTTCGACATTCCAACCACCTGAAGAAGGCCGGAGCGTACAGCAGCCGAAACGTTGTAATAAATATGGCGACAAAGATGAGGACAATAGTCCGAATAATGTAAATAGAGAAAAAAATCCCATATTTATTTTTTCACAGCAAATGTTTTATAAAAGATATTTCCATAAAGCTAAATGTGTCTGAACCGCTGCGCTGTAGAACAGTGGTTAGAAAGTCAGTTATTTTAAAGTAATTGCAACTATAGTAAGTACCCTACATATTTGGCCTTGAGTCAGACGAATTATAAGTTTAGTAAATATTGATACATATATAACTGGAGCACCCCGCCAACCATTTTATTACCATTTCTTTATTTATTTACCATTTTATTACTGTTGTAATAATTTCGTTCTTTGATGATCACTCGAACATGCGTGGCTATCTACAAGACTAAGGTAAGCTTTGTAATTTTGCGTGCCTCGCCAGGTATCAATCTCGTCATCTACTTCAGTGAAATCATCATCATCATCATTCAATGCTTGTTATTTAATTATGACCTTGTGCCAAACTTAGCCGAGCTTGGAATTGTTTATTTTTTAGTGTCTTGCCGGCATACTGTAATGAATTTGGTTTTGGGCTCCTTTTGCGGTCTTGTGCTGGTTTAAAGTAAACTTAATAAATACTGATACTCCTCGTCTTTCTTTAGGTGTCTGTCGATCAGGGAATTTTTGAAACTGTACCTTTTAGTTTTATTTAATCTGCGGGGATAGCTTTTTCTCGCTCTGTTGTCCATATCTCGGGATATCTCGCTCTGTTGACCATATCTCGGGATATCTCGCTCTGTTGACCATATCTCGGGATATCTCGCTCTGTTGACCATATCTCGGGATATCTCGCTCTGTTGACCATATCTCGGGATATCTCGCTCTGTTGACCATATCTCGGGATATCTCGCTCTGTTGACCATATCTCGGGATATCTCGCTCTGTTGACCATATCTCGGGATATCTCGCTCTGTTGACCATATCTCGGGATATCTCGTCTAGTTCTCATCCCTTGACATGGTCAGCGGGACGTGAACAATCTACCCTCGTAGATTAAATAAATGGCTCAATTTTAAATTCTTTGAAGGTTACTCGTATCGGCAAGTACCCGATTAAGGCCGGGGGTGGGTCGCAATAGCCGAAACGTCGTGATAATAACAACAAAGATGAGGACAATAGTTCGCATGTAAATAATGCAAATATTCATATATCTGTTTGATGTTCTCATCTCTAAAATTACCATTCCGATGGAAATCAATTTTTACATAATGTCTGTTATTCTCACATCCCTCATTTTCGACCACAGCTCCTGTAATACATTACAGTTGAAGTGGGCAACACGTGTATTGTTGCCATAGTATTGGTGAGTGTGTCTAGGGTAAGATAGCTTGACCAAGTTCATCCTTCCTCAGGCTGATTTTCTTCTAGATTGGTAACCTTAGGAAGCTAACGGTCTCTGTCATATTATTTCTTCTAGTTGCCGTAACCCTTCAGATCGTGGACGATCATGGCTCTCCACAACATCCTATCCGTTGTAGTTCTTAGCAAAGTTTGTCTATTTATAATCCCTAAATACACTATTATTTACCAATGTTTGAATTCCAGTTTGGCCTCTTAGAATAGTTGCCCTAACAAGGTAAAAAACCCTTGTTTCACTATTTACAATGGTTTGAATTTAAATATTCCCTTCACCTTGAATGGTTACCCTAACAAAAGTCCCGCTTGCTCTATTCTTTACAATGGTTTTAAATCAGATATTTCCTTCTCCTAAACTGGATGACACAAAAAGCAAGAAAGCTGTTTAACCCATACCTGAACGACGAATTTATGCTTTTTTTCAAAGCATGAAGTGAAATAAACGCACGCTGTCAGAATTAGAACTCGGCATACCGTTTCCACTTTCTGCGCCGATAACTTCATCCATGCCTTTCTCTTAGGTACCCCCACGAAATCGCTGAAAAAAAGAGCATAGCTCGAGCAAAAAGACGCCAACCTTGCCGAAAACAAAATTTTATTGTCTAAATGCTTATGTTATTATTAAGAGGAAAGTCCAAAGTTTTTTCAATTATTTTAAAAATTTTTTCCTTTTTAGAACATTCTAAATTTTGATTAAAAAAACTTGTTTCTCTTTGTATCACCCGAACTAGTAAAATAACATAGACAATTTTTAGCACATTTTTTTTTTTTGGTATGACACACATTAATTTGGAAAATCTTGCAAAAATAAAAATAATTGTCGGATGTTAATGAGACTTTCAGGAACTATTCACAGATGATCAAAACTTTGATTTTTCAATTTCAACTGAGAAGGGTACCTACAAGTATCAGTATCATCTTATGAAATTTATAGGATCTTATTTTTATATTAATCTCAGTTATGACATTTTTTTGAAATAATGATAATTGATATTTAAAAGAATTTCAAAGTGAAATTTCCAGTTTTTTTTATAAAATGGAAAAAAAAATGGTCAATTTTGCTGACGAAAAAAAAAAAAGATTTTTAACGAAAATTTCGGACGTGCTAGAAACGATTAAAAAATGTAAAAAAAAAACAAACAACCCCCCCAAATACTTTGATCTTTCCTCTTAATAATAACATAAATATTTAGACGATAAAATTTTGTTTTCATCAAGTTTGGCGTCTTTTTCATCATGCTATACTCTATTTTTTTTAGCGATCTCGTGGAGGTACCTACTTCAACATATCGTAAACTCACCTGCCATTTTCCACATAACTTCCCAGCACTTGGGCGAAACATGTATCGCCTTTCTCTTCGTCGTAAGACACGTTAGGGTAAAAGATTTGCTTTGAGTAGGTGTTGATTTGCTGAGCCTGTCTTTGGAAGTGGAACGGTCTCTTCAAAAGATTCAGAAACATTTTCGTGTACTTGATGTCGTTTGCTAAATTGTTTTCAAGCGTCAACTCCAGCACCTGCGACATTTTGTCGACAATCATTTGTACCGGTTTCTTCCATTTTGAATTCGTCTTGTTTAACCAAACTGAAGATTCTTTTAGCTGACCTGAAAGTAGATACAATACAGCGGAGTAACAGCTAGCAAGATAGTTTTACGGACAACACGACTGTAGTGAATTTGTTTCTCACTGGGTATTCCCCGTGTGCTTCTTTTATACAATGTCCTTTCAGGACATCGTAGGTGATCATGTCTCTAACACAGAATTTCATGAGGAAAATAAAGTTTAGTAAAATATTGCTTGTTTCGTTTCGTCCTCACTTATTCACTCACATTTTCTCATACCTAACCACATACATAAACAATGATTAAGTACAATGTTTCTTGAATTTGGAAACTTTTCGTTGAAGGTAACAGTTTCATTTCAAACCATTGACGATTTTCACTCAGGAAGATCATGCGTGTAAATATCATTTACTCTAGAAACAGGATATTCATAATTTTTTTTTCTCTGGAGAAGAAATATATTTTTCATTTAATAAATTATTTTTTTTTGCATTTTCGAATGAATAAATAAGTGCGTTAAGCACTGTCATCTGTGATAATATAATACCGAGACTTCATTTTTTTTTAATTATTGAGAAATCTTTTCTCCCCCAAAACAGTCAACCCTTTCTCCATTTCTAAGGCAGATGCTTACGCGTATGGTCTTCTGTAGTGAAAATGTCTGATGTGCCTTCAAGGAAAAATTACCTTGAATCTTTTTAGTTCTGCGTTTTCTCTCGCTACGTAATTATCAACGAGGCTCGCGTTTATATTTCTCCCTCCTATACATATATAATTCTATCAATAATAATAAAAAAACAAAAAAACATTACTTTAGTACGATGAAGTCCTTCTAGAGGAGGAACCTCGTTATAGAATTTTTCTACTTTGTCATTTAACTGCCTAATATCATTTCATATAATCATTACAGCAGTACTTTTGTTTACAAGATTGTCGGTGGAATCATACTTATTATAAAACCCAGGTTGTGTGTGTGTGTGTGTGTGTGTGTGTGTCTGTTCGTTTATATATTGGATTGGATTTCCTACATTTTTCAACCGATTTCCACAAAACTTCACTTTTTTTTTTCTTTTTTTTTTTTTTTTTTTTGGCAGGTAGTGTTTCTTGCACACTTTTTCTTTATTTTTACATTCAGAATGCTTTAAAAATTCCATTTACAAGGCAATTGTTTATAAGAAAATTCTATTAAATCGGTAGACTCATAACGATTGAAAACAATGTTTTTGTTTGGGTTTGACCAATTCGTAAAAAAAAAAAAAAAAACTAATTAAGACATGCGTGTCCGTCAACTTTAAACAATAATTTTTGTCAATTTTATTTTTCAGTCTTTATGATGGTCGATACTTGATCTATCTCTTACTGTTACATCCCCGGGCAACGCCGGGCTCTACTGCTAGTGTTTAATATGTACATGTCACCGAAAAAACATTCGGTTAAATAACAAATTTCGAATTTAAAAGATAAGATAAAATCATTATTTACATTATTTGGACTATTGTCCTCATCTTTGTCGCCATATTTATTACAACGTTTCGGCCGTTGTACGCTCCGGCCATCTTCAGGTGGTTGGAATGTCGAACTGAACCCTTTATTTCGCTCACTGGGGTAGACTGTTCTAGTTCCACGTGCCATGTTTAATGGATGTCAGTTATCAGTTATCTCCTGTTAATTCCCATCTCCAAGTTCTCCATTGCCTTAACCGGGTATTAAACTCACACTCTTTGAGTCCTGTCACTGGATCTAACTAACGCCTTTATCCACTGTGCCATGTGTCCTTGAGGAAACATCGCACAGTGGAAATATCAAGGGTGGTCTTCAGTGATGCACTGTTATCATCACCGATTTCGGGTTTTGCATCATATCGGCTCCAACAACAACCCCGACCTGATTCTAGACGAGTCAGGCCGCCTCCTTGAAAGCGTCGTGCCACGCACCGCGTCATTGCAAAAACAGTAATTAATCATAAGGATATTTATTCCTGAATAAAACAGAAAATGTGGCACAAGGCCGAAATGGGGAAGGGGAAAAAGGACGGTCTTGTCTTAACTTCTAAACTTAGCTAGCCACAAACGCTGACCCAATCATACTTACAATATTCCTTGCACCAAAACACACATTCTTACTTACCTTTCTCACCACACCCACCATAATACCTCATTGTCTCAATGAGAATGCTAACTAGTCTCCATATGTACAATATATCATCTGTTGGTGGAGGGGAATAAAACAACAATTAAAAAAAAAATTAAATCTAACCCCAATGAGTATTTACAGTATGAACTAATGACTGTTTACAAGAAACTAAACAAAATCATGTTAGTAATAAAACTCCCCACAATCACTAAATGTGGCAGAAACAGTTAACTGGACGAAATTAATGCGGGACTATAATAATATAAAACAAACGTTCATCCTAAGCACTCACACAGACACGCATTCATTCAAACACAACAACAAATACGAAAACACACACACAAAACGAAAGACGCCCCGCATCCACCAGAGAACTGACGTCACTGACCATCTAATAAAACAATAATCATAAGAAACGAGCAAGGCCGAACTTTAACCGTTGTTATTGACATATGTCAGTCAGCGTCAGCCAATGAAAAACAGGGCTTTTCACACTCCTCTACTATAGTGTTGTCTTTTTATTTTATCCGGTTCAGCTTTGATCTACTATTTCCAAAATCAACCCGTGGAGTTCTATGATAGGCACTATGACCGGAAATAATCATTTTTTTTTTATTGCTAACGATTAAGCACTCGATACAATGAATATCAATGTTTTAATTATCTTTTTAGTAAAAAAATAATAGGGTATCCAGTTTACCATATAAATTTAATTGTAAATTGATCCCTCTACGCAAACAAAAACAAATATATTCATGTGACGTGATTCCTTTAAAAAAATATTGAAATTCGTAATTTGGGTTCTTTTTCTATATATTAGTATCGATTAGACGTTCGAAATTACAAATTTTATTTTTTTAAGAAGAAATGGCGTCATATCCATCCTGAGTATTATAATGAATTACATCCAGCGGCGGCAAAACCCTTGATCGGAAGGTTCTGAGGAGCGTGGAACCACCTCTTAAGTGCTGTTGTTCCCAGGTTTACTCTAACCGAGGGTGACCTCAAATATGGACAAATAGTTAACCTCCAAACTGGGGTCAAAATACTATGAAAGTACAAAAATACATTTTGTAGTAAAAATACCAACAATACATTTTTTGAAGAAAAAAAAATTACCAACGAATATATTTTTGTAAATGAAATTATTAAGGCTCCCAAGAAAATTAAATTTCGGTATTAAATGATCCATAAGGAGTTGATATGCCGCTAAACAAACAAACCATTCTTGTATGAGTATAATTGTTTTGTTTTTTCTTCCGTAGGGTGATCAACTTACAATTAATTTTCATGGTAAACGAGGCCCCTTAACTTTTATCAAATTCAATAAGTGTGTTTTTTTGTTTTGTTATTTTTTTTTTTTTTTTTTTTTTTTAGATTTTTGTGATCTAGAGTAGTTAATCTATAGCAATATGAAAAAAATAAAGGATTATTTCTGGTCACAGTACAGCTCCACCAATCAATTAACTGAATCTATCTTGTCTAAAAATGCATTTTTTTTTCTGTGATCGCGTGCGAAAAACAAGTATTTAAACGCTGACAGATATTCCATTGGGAATTAATTTTCTTTACTTTAGAATTTTTCCTTCGGCTTGTAAACGACATACAGCTAGGACAAATGATTTTCCAAACAATAAAGTGAGTATATCTTGATGAAACTTCAAGAATTTCCTTCACATTTTTACAAACAATATCGAATTTAACGTTTACGTCAACCTAGCAGCGTAATTTCCACGGAACCTGGTCGGTAAAACTAGTTTAAATGAAGAAGAGAACTCTTATTTATTCCCTTTGCCAACAAAGTTAGACAGATTACATATCCCCCCCCCACAAGAGTATATCTGCCCGTCTGTTTGTTAGTTCATAAAATATCCAAAAGTATTCAATGAATTTCCGTGATATTATGTAGAAGGATCAGTTATACAACAAGTGATTGAATTTGATGGCGGATTGAAAGATATTTTTGAGTGAAAGATATATGAAAACAACAGTCAGAAAATTCTATTGTAAAATCTAAAATCACGTAGTCTGTTTTTGATGATATGCACCTATTGAAAAATTATTACACGTTTTTGTCATGACATAATCTGGGATCAGTAACATTTGTGCTAAGATTTTAATAGCAATGATGTTTGCAGAAATATGCGCTCTCTTATTGCTTTCTTATCCATTTATTCATTAGTTTAGTCTTGGTAAATTCAGGACTAACGACCTTCATGAAAAGCACACAGATTTACAACACAGTGGCTAACGCACGGAAATACTTGTAATTCACTTACCTTGACCCAATTGAAGCCCAAATAAGCCATCAACATTAATATTCTCATAGTCGGCTTGGAAAAAATTTGCAGCCTTTTCGATAGCGTTGATCAATTTTGGAATCAAATTTCCCGAAGTCTGCGACGCAAAAACAATATGGAAATTTGTAAATAAACTAAAAATGAAAATATAAACAAACATCTTCCACCGGAAGCAGGAAATAGATGTCCGCCACTTTAGATTTTCTTCCAGTTTATTCGGTGGAAATTCGGATCGAATCAGTTTGATATTTATCTGAAATGAAAAGGAAAACACCATTTTTTCCCACGAATAGTATTTCCAAATTATATGTAGTGTTATGTATTAATTCGAAAATTATTGAAAAATTAACAATGAGCATATCAATTTTGTGTCTGACTCATATGGGCTGTGAATATAAATCACAATATTGAACATACTTAATCAGAATATTTTCAACACTTTGCTGTAAATTGCGTTGGATGAATGGAAAGAGTAACATTGGTTTGGTTTTACGGTATATCAACCTCAATGGCTTATTTAATGCCGACAACATTTTTAGGATAGATTCGTATGAATAGAATATTTATTTGGTTTAGATTGGTTTGGTTTATTTTGTTTTACGGCATATCAACCTCAATGGGTTATTTAATGCCGACAACATTTTTATTGCTGGTAATGTTTTTCTTCAAAAATCTATTTCTGGGAATATTTTTCCTTGAAGAATTCTATAGCTGGTCATATTTTTTCCAAAGAATGTATAGCTGTTTGTATTGCTGGTATTTTTTTTTTAAGTATTGCTGATAATAATTTTTCCTTCAAAAATTATTGCTGGTAATAATTTTTTTTTATTACAAAGTATTTCTGGTATTAAAACCTATTTTTAGTTTGGGTGTTAACTGTTTGCCCATAGCTGGAACCCTAACAGGTGCTACCAGCCGGGTCAGGGTGGATCTGGTAACACCAGCAATTAAGAGGTGGTTCCACGCTTCTCAAAATCTCCTGATCAGAGGCCTTGCTGTTGGAAGTAGTTTATCGTCATACCCAGGACGCGGATGTAGCTTATCGTCATACCCAGGACAGAGTAAGATTAGTAGATAACTTCTTACAGTAGTAGAATGATCACGTGAAAGACTAAGGGAGGTAATGCTTGACCAGCGTGTCTATTATTATTATTATTGTTATTATTCCATGTCCCTAAGAACGTAGGCGGTCATAGATCTCCACAAATCCCTTTTCTTTATCTGTGAATTGTCATGACTTAATGGTAAAGATAGTGGAGTGGTTTTCCATTATCTTCACCACGGTTTTGAATTCATTTTTTTTTTCTCCTAGACTGACTGGCACTCAAGAATAAAATGTCCAGTCTACCCTACTATTTAACCCAGGTAACTAGTGTGCGACGGTAATCAATCGTATTAATGTATGTGCAAGTGCTCTTTATTATTATGGAATTGCTATGGCTTTAAATAGACCACAAAGGGTTAAGTCGTAAAAAAAAAACAATTCAATCAAGAAGTTTGTATGAGCTGACAGATCGTCTCGTGTGTGTGTGTATATATATATATATATATATATATATAGTGATTTTCTAAGTGTAGCTTGGATGTGGTATAAGGCCGAAAGTAAGGGGCACCTAGTGAGTTTTGAACTCCCTACTCAGTCGTAATTGTTCTAGCGAGACAAGTTTGCTAACCATTACACCACCTCGAGGTACACACACACACACACACATATATATATATATATATATCAACTAAACAGTAATCAACGTACAAATAGAACAGCAGCCGCCGAGGACTGATTAGAAAGCTTGTTAGATAATTGCTAGTATTATAAATTCGATCCCCACTGAGTGCCTCACTCTTGAGTTCCCGTGCCAAACACAAGATAAACTCTCTAAATATTGGAACACCAGTCGTAGAACGTTGGTTAAGAAATTAACCTGATGGATTCTTGCTAGTGGGCTGATTTAACCACTATTTGGGAACCTTATTATTGCGACAAAGTGCTCAGTTTTTTTTTTCTTTTTAATCATTTCACTACAAACAAAGGCAATAAAGCAACTAAGAGTCAAGGGGTTATTGTGTGTGTGAAAAATGAGAAAAAGAAAACATTATTAAGGGGAAAGAATACAATAAAAGAACAGGAAATAAGAAGACAACAAAATAAAGATTGACGCTGTCCAGTAGGTTTTATCGAAATATGTTGCTGAATATAGAATATTAGTATTCTAAATTTACTATATGAATAAAAAGAACTAATATTTTGTTTCTTGCGGCATCTTTAGAAAGAAACCTATTGGGCATTAGATATTTAATCAAATGTTACATTTATCGTGAAACTAAATGGGCTTCTTAAGTTTTAACTTAGTATAAGTCGAAATATCTTTGGCTGGGTAAATAAAACTACTCTGGACAAATCCTGGTTCAGCATTTCAAGTTAAATTTCGTCTTCGAATATCATCCATATAACATTTTAAAATCCCGACAGTACAGCTCGCCAAAAGATTTACACAGATTTGTTCATCAATTTATTTCCGAAATTCTAGTTTATTTTGGGGCTTTGGGATTAAGGGTACTAACCTATCTCACGCGTCGGGAAACATTACAACCCTACTCGAAAATCCAAAGAAGGATCTGTAATGTAATCGATCTTAGCCAGTTACTTTCTCATCGACGTGACATGGCTTCCCTCTGCCTTTTCTACAAATATTTTTGGTAACTGCTCTGACGAGCTTTTTCTCCTGGTGCGCCGACTACTAGATTGACAAATATATTTCACCGTTTTACTGTTGAACTAGCTTGATGTAACCGCCACTTCTACTCCAACAATTTCTTTTATCGCACTTCCCACCTGTGGAACTCTAGTCCATTTTCTTGCTTTCCTGATGACTACAATCTTCAAAAATTTAAATGCAACATCAATCGGCATATTCTGTCTTCTTAAACCCTATTCATTTTTTGCTCTCTCCTCAATCCTCAGTATTCTCTTTCAGTTTCACTCCCTGCAACCCACTGCCCACTCTTTCGCTTTGCTTGGGATGAAATGATTAAAATAAATAAATGGATGCGTGGGTAGCGTAACGGTTATCGGCCCTGAAAATGGAATGGCGACCAGAGCTCAAATTCAAGCAGAGTT
Source organism: Acanthosepion pharaonis (assembly GCA_903632075.3). Classification (NCBI taxonomy): domain Eukaryota; kingdom Metazoa; phylum Mollusca; class Cephalopoda; order Sepiida; family Sepiidae; genus Acanthosepion; species Acanthosepion pharaonis. The sequence continues at coordinate 55,020 of CAHIKZ030002490.1, read as the reverse complement.
TGTTACGTTCACTTCTACACTAATGTGCTTGGTAAAGGTACGAATCCGTTTTCCCGTCCTTTTTTTTTTTTTTTTTTTAATCATTTCACCCCAAGCAAGACAATAAAGCCATTAAGATCCAAGGAATTATTGAGTGTGAAAGAATATAAGAAAAAACTATTAGAACAATAAAAGAACAGGAATTAAGACAGAAAATGACAAATGACATTGCATTTAAATGTTTTTTTTTCCCCAAGTCTTTTTAAATGCAAACCTTCACCGAAAGCAAAGAACGAAAACCACTCAAGGTAAAGGATTACTGAACGAGGTGTGTGATATGAACGTAAAAGAAGGATTATGAGAATATGTAGGATAGATAATGATTGACCCTAGACTTGAATAGATTAAGATTATAGTTCGTGGAAGCATCCACTCAAGAGTCTGTTCCACAAAGCGGTTCTTGGGAAGAAGCTTTCGGAGTGGAACACCATTCTTATTAATATGTAGGCAAGTGGGGGATTCATCTCTGTAGACGTAGCAAAGCAGGTCTTAGCTGTAAGGGAACTGGTGGGCCAAAGGATGGTGCTAATCTGAATATTTTCCGTGAAAGTGGCGATCAAGTAGCTATAGGCTTGCGTCCGTGAGAAGTGGGCTGCAAGGTGTAAAGTAAATAACTTCCCCCTCACAATGTCCGCTTTGGAATCTTTTAAAGCCCGGAAAGTGAGAATTGGACGGCTCTATCCCTGGTATAGCAGCAATATTCCATTTTTGGTCAGATCTAACTCTTGTAAATCTTTGGGTAACTGTCACTCTATAAGAAGGAAAAATCTTAATTCAAAACTGTAGCGAAGATAACAGGGAAACCATTTGACTATCTTTCTGAAAACGTCATGACAATTTAGAGATAGTAAAGAAAAATAATCTGTGGAGAGCTATGATCGTCTGTAATGACGGACATAACATTTAAAAGAAAAACTTCGAAGTCGCCATTAGTTTATTTAATACGAACTGATTTCATGATTTAAATTGTCCGAACTTTCCATTATAACTAATATAAAACAATGGATGCAAAATGGAAGAAACGGTTATTCTCCTATTTACGTCGCTCCCTTATATCCAAGATATAACACCTTATTTCATGGACGGAATGGAATATTTGAAAGGAAAACGAACGAGAAACATGCTTTGTTCCCCGAGAGTTTTATGATGCTAAATTATGCATATATTTATATATATATATATATATACACAGAGAAATTATAACATGTATACAACAACAAGCAATGTGTTAAAGAAAAGTGCAGCCTTACTTGTAATATTTTCTGAAGGGAAAACTGGAGTTACAGCGGTTACTTTATGAACCTGATGAGGCCATGTGGTTTTTCCTGTAAGACCTACCGTTGTGGCCTAGGGACATCCTTCTTCTGCGGGCTTTACATCACAACATCTCCTTGTCGCACTATCTCCTGACGTCACGTGTCCCTCGTGACTCTCTCAACGAAAGAAGATAATCGTGTTTTGTATCCCAACGTAAACATTAAGCGATACAAAAAAAGAATTTCTCGTTTCGAAATTTTATAAAATTAAACGGACGGTGTAAGAGATGTAAAATAATAATAATGATTTTTTTAAGAAGTTTTTCTAAAAAAAAAAAAAAAAGAAACATTTAAAAATTAATTTGATTAATTTCTGAAGGAATCTGGAATGTTTCATTAAAATCCGACAATTATCTGATTTTTGCAAGAATTTCTAACTCAATGTATTTTTCGCTGACACTAAAATTTCCCTTACTAATTTATGGTTTCGCGTTGACGCCAGAAAAAAAGAATTTCCAAAGTTGTAAAAAGGATGAAAAATATTCATTTTTGCATGAAAAATAGCTATCTCCACTAATTCGCTAAAAAAGAGCATGCCATAATGAAAAAAGGCCTCAAACTTGAAACAATTTTTTATTGTCTGAATGTTTATTATTAAGAGGAAAGACCAAAGTATTACTTTTTTTTTTTTTTTTTTTTTTTTTTTTTGAGCCAGCAAACTTGCCAGAAATCGATGATATCCGCCATTTTTGAAAAAATGTGAACAAAAGTTAAATTCTCCGTTTAAAAATTTTGTAAATATAAATTATACCTTTTTAAAATGTTGAGGAAAATTAGAAAAAAATAGTTTACTTAACGTAATTGGAAGCAAACATTACTTAATTTTTTAGCAGAAAAAATTTAGTTGAAAATAAGAGAAGCATGTCTAACCGCAGTGACTTGTTTTGGAGGTGTAAATTGACGTTTACGTGGATGTATCGACATCTTATGTCAGCGAAATTTATCGGACAGAAGCACAGAAGTAACAATATTTGTGAATTTTAAGTGAACCAGCTTATTTAAGTATACAGTATTTTTAAAAATACTTTCAAAAGTCTAATACTTTATTGATTTTTAAGATATTTTTAACGAAGAGATGTCCAAAGCCTGCACTGTTCCCGTCTTTAAATTGAAACTAAAAATGATAATAATTGCATTTTGTCTTTCACTGAAAAACAATAGAATAAATATATTTAAAAAATTAAATTAAAGTATTTAGTGAAATATGATGTAAAAAAGAAAATTAAAAATTTTGAAAATGCGATGATGATGGTCAGTCAGTTATAGAATTTAATACGTGCTCGCCAGAAGGAAATGGGTTCTTGCTGTCAAAGGAAACAACTCTTAAATCAGGTGACATTTGTCTCTCACGTCCATCCATATGTTTGGGGAAAAAACATTTTAAAAATTTCTTTTGCATATTCAAAAATTATTTTAAAAATACATGTCTCGCAGATTGTAATAAGCTTTCAAATTTATGATCTGTAAATATAGATCTACTTAATAATAGCATTCTCTAAAAGTTACAGACTGAAACTTAATTTTAAAATATTTAACACATTTATCCCGTTTTGGATTTAAAACTGAAAAACAATTCTTGTTAAAATTCATTTTTCATCTGAAAAATATGTCTTCAGACAATATTGTCCTTAACATATATTATTCATAAAAGTCATTAGAATCTTTTCTAATTAAATGATGTCTTCGTTTTATTGGGTTTTGCATGTTACAAGTAAGAGCTGAATTTTGGGTAGCTGTGTATTTCGAGTTTACAAAAAAATCGATGATTTATATTCTTCTGCTTTTAACTAATATAATCAATAAAAGTCACGCCGTCGAATTTCTCGAGTTATCATAAAATTAAGTAAGTTAGGGGTGGTGGTAACAAATGTAAAAAATATTTTAACATGACTTTCTAAAAAGAAAAAAAAAACATGTCTAAAATAATTTCATTTGTGAATAAGTTCTGGAAGTTTCATTAAAATCCGACAATTATTTGATTTTTGCGAGAATTTCAAAATCGGTGTTTTTCACCGGAAAAAAAGCGCTAAAAAAAACTAATGGTAAATATTACGTCGACCGCTGACAAGACAAGATTTTTAACCAAAATTCCGAACGGGCTAGAAAAGATGAAAAAATTTAATAAAATAATAAAAAAAAATACTTTGGTCTTTGCCCTTAATAATAACATAAGCATTTTGACGATAATTTTGTTATTAAGTTTGGTGATTTTTTCATCATGTTATGCTGTTTTTTCGGCGAATTAGTAGAGATAAATAATTAAAATTCCTTTGATCTTTCCTTTTAATAACACGAACGTTTTGTCGGGAAGTCTTTTTTTTTTTTTAGTTTTGGACATATTTTTTCACAATGTATTTTTTTTTTTTTTTTTTTTCGAATTTTTTGAGGTACCTATAAAATATTGAATATTTATAAAGTGAAGAATTAAAGTATCTGTTGTGATTGTGACAGCTTTGTACAAAAATGTCTTTAATTGTTTTCAACAGTAAAACAGTCTTGATTTCTACCAATTACTGAAGGCTTTTCTTCGTATTTCAAATGTGCAAATACATTCTATTGTTTTTGTCCATTTGACGATGAAATAAGATATTCTTACGTGTTAACGATTTCACCTTTCCAATTAATCAGCCTCACAAAACATTTATTCAAATAAACATGTAGGTGGCCTTTTATTAGGCCTGTACGTTGAGCAATGTGATCGTTACCCAAAAGTAATATACACATTATTTACATGTGGACTATTGTTCTCGTTTTTGCTGTTTTGATAACAACATTTTGGCCGCTGTGGCTTCTAGCCTTTATCAGGTGTATGTCGATCCGGGTAACCTAGAGGGAATTCCTTTATTTAATCTAGATGGCAGTAGACTGTTCTTGTTCCACTGCCCATGTCTGGGGATATCTCGTCTAGTTCTTAATTTTGGTATTGCTCAGTTATTGTTAGTCATTTTCCATGTAATCCAAATACATACTGCCCGGCTAGGCTAATAGATTAAACTGTTGGTTTATGAATTTGGTGACCTAGTAATTTTGATTTCAATCCCTGGTCCAGGCAGTGTGTACTTGGACTCAGTGGACGAACAATAACTTAACCGTACTAAAAATAAGAACTAGGCTTACGGCCACAAGTTGAAATACCGGTTCCCGTACGATTACCGGAGTTAAGCAACATCGAAAACTAGTCAGTACCTAGATGGGTGATCGTTTGGGAATATAAGGTGTTTTAAGCTTGGATGTGCGTGTGATGTAATGTAAATGTTATCAGCGAGAAAATTAGGAGTTAGGTAGTTTATATTCACTCCATGAAGCAATGATCTTTGGAGAGGCTTGAATCCATTTCTTCTTTTTATTCTAATCTTTGGGTTAAATAGCAAGGCAGGATTTGATGGCAGCTAGTCTAAGATGACAATTGCAAAATCAAACAGAAGAAACAAACCCAACCCCACAATAACGAATTTATACCGCAAGTCTGACATCTACAACAACGTACCAATCCTAGGTAAATGGTTTGGTTTGATTGTTTTGTTTTACGGCATATCAACCACAATGGGTTATTTAATGCCGACAAAATTTCCGTTTTTTCAGAAATGTATAGCTGGTAATTTTTTCAGAAATGTATAGCTGGTAATTTTTTCAGAAATGTATAGCTGGTAATTTTTTCAGAAATGTATAGCTGGTAATATTTTTTCAAAAATGTATAGTTTGTTTTGTTTTGTGGCATATTAACCTCAATGGGTTATTTAATGCTGAAAAGATTTTTATTTCTGGTAATATTTTTTTTCAAATATTTATTGCTGATACTAATTTTTTTAAAAAGTATTTCTGGTATTAAAATCTATTTTTACACTTTCATAGTGTTTTGAGTCAGGTTGTGGGGGTCAACTATTTACCCAAAGCTGGGACCCTAACAGGTGCTACCATCCCGGGTCAGGGTGGACCTGGGAACACCAGCAATTAAGAGGTGGTTCCACGCTCCTCAAAACCTGATCAGAGGCCTTGCTGGTGGATGTAGTTTATCGTTTTACCCAGGACGCAGATGTAGTTTATCGTCATACCCAAGACAAAGAGGTAAATGGAAACATGTCTAGAAAAGGAAGAAAAGATGAAGTAACGCCAGTTCGACTACACATAGAACACACATACCTCATCCATTCAGACCTGCTGAAAAATACAGATCAACAAACATGTACAACATGCCAAGCTTTTCTGACGGTGAAACACATTTTAACTGAATGTATTCAGCCCCTGTAAGACAAATTCTACAAGGAAAACACGAAAAAACTATTTGAAAATGCCAAAACTGCCAACATAATGCGCTACCTTAAAGAAACCGGCTTATACCAAAATATCTAATACTTATGATAGATCATCTACAAACTAGATATCTAAAAACATACATTTACCTCGAAAGTATAAAACTGTGCACAGAATATATATAGCTGAAGCCATAAAATTGCGTACAAAATATTTACATTTCTGTATTAAATAACACATAAGGATTGATATGTCATTAAACAAAGACAACCAACCAAACGAAACATGAGTTTACGATCCAATTTCCCAGAGGTTGAACTCCATCTTCATGTGGTCAAACCTGACCTCCTCTTCCTGTTTGAAACTGGTATCGATTGCTCTATCTTAATGCAGACCCCCCCCTGCACCCTAATAGTAAAAGCTGACACTTGAAATCGCCAGACTTTTTATTTTTTTTGCTGGAACATGGAAACCCGTCTTTTATATGGACTCCATCTTCATGTGGTCAAATCTGACCTCCTGAAAGCTGACACTTGAAATCGCCAGACTCGGGCCTTTTTTTTTTAATTTTTTCTCTGGCACATGGGAACCCGTTTTTTATATGAACGGATTCCCATGTGCCAGAGAATAAATAAAATAAAAACGAGGACCCTGATTTCCTTCTTATATGCTTTCTCTCGCATGGTCCTTGTTTGACTTTTCCTTTCACTATCGTCTACGGGATGACAGAACTGTAATGATCGACACATAACACAGTGGATAAAGGCGTTAGATAGATCTAGTGACAGGACCCAAAGAGTAGTGTGAGTTCAATACCCGGCTAAGGCAGTGCAGAACTTTCAGAGGGAAATTAACAGGAGATAATTGATGTGACATCCATCAAACATGGCACGTGGAACTAGAACAGTCTACCCCAGTGAGCGAAATAAAGAGTTCAGTTCGACATTCCAACCACCTGAAGAAGGCCGGAGTGTACAACGGCCGAAACGTTGTAATAAATATGGCGACAAAGATGAGGACAATAGTCCGAATAATGTAAATAATCGACAAAATAGTTGACAAGATTGACGCCTAAGTTTACACCAGAAGATGCTGCAGCCATAGCTCACCGTAACTAATACTACCATCTCTCCCTCTCTCTCCTATTGTCTATCTCTCCCTCTCTCTCCTATTGTCTATCTCTCCCTCTCTCTCCTATTGTCTATCTCTCCCTTTCTCTCCTATTGTCTATCTTTCTCTACTGTCTGTCTCTCTGTCACTCATGACTCTCTTTCTCATTCAACTGTATCTCTCTTTCTCTCTCCAGTCTTGATAGAGTTTAAAAAAAATATATCTATCAATCAGCCTGTAGGCGAAAAATTGTTTTCAACCTTACAACCTCTTTCCCCATAGACGAAAACGTTACAAGCCTCTCGCTACTCTATTGCAAATGTGCTGATGAGCTACATTCTTTAGTTTCCCAAGTTGTAACATTGAAAACTAAGACCCGCGATGCCGGGACGAATCATTCCCATTCCCTTCGTATTCCATTAGAAAAGAGGACATTGCACCCAGAAAGCTACTTTGTGGAACAGACTCCCGAGAGGATACTTTCTCGAACACTCTAATCTTAACCTCTTCAAATCAATGGTTAACCTTACCCATATATAAGCTACCTATACAGCAAACTACTTCGGTAATCTTCTACCTTTGTTTTAAGTGAAAATTAGTTAAATAATGCGAGTTGGACGCAGAGCTAACAAGTCCAGCCCTAAGATTTCAGATTTTCTAATCAGAAATCAACTTGCTATTGAAAGCACAGCAGACGCAGCGTGGTTGCATCTCTCTGCTCCACAAAGAGTTGACATGAATAATAAAGATATGTACAAAATTCTCTTAACGATAAATGAAATGAACAGCAAAGTAACTTCGATATATATTATATGCATATGAAGACATGTGTTCGAATATGAATAATTTTTTTAAGACACGGTCTTGATGAATATGTAAATAATGAGCGTATAAAAAATGTATCAAATATTGCATAGGGAAGAACGAACGACACATCTCTGAAACTGAAACGTCGAAAATCGACTGCCTCTTTCTCGACTGCCTGACGATCTCTCTCTCTCTCTCTCAACTGTCTATATCTCTCTCTCAACTGCCTGTCTCTCTCTATCTCTCTCTCAACTGCCTGTCTCTCTCGATATAGATTGTCTGTATATCTCTGTCTCTCTCTCTCGGTTATCTCTCTGCCTCTATCTTGACAGACCGTATATATATATCTCCCTCTCTATCTTTACTGTCCGTCTATCTATCCACACAGACATATCCCACTTTGTATCGACTATCCGTCTATCTATATAAAATCTTCTGTCCGTCTATATATATATATATATATATATATATATATAAATAAACATAAAACATTAGGCAGCATATAATTTATATACAAAGAAATAATCACGCATAGAATCAATCAGCAATATTAATGCTATTATTGGCGACATCCACCGCTAGTATTGTATAATGTATGCATTAAAATACTGTTAATCCATAGAGTGACGTGATCCTCATCTATAAAACTGTTGTCGGTTGTTTCCAGTTTATATTTTTTTAAAATGCAAGTACTTTCGAATAATCCTTTATTCATCGTCAGGCATATCTTTTCCTTATAAAATCAAAAACTTGGAGACGAAATAATTGTTTTTTTTTTTTTTAGAATGTGCTGTTATTGACGGTTGTGCGCAATATCGGAACGTGTAAAGACGCAACGCTGAGTTTTTCAAAATTTTAAGTAAGAATTTTATTTGAACTTTTCTTGTGATGTGGTAAATCCACGTATTCTATTTTTACAAGTGTTTTCAGTTAATATGTCATGAACTAAGTATATAGTTCAATTAATATAGTGTTATGTCTTAGTAGTAGTTTTTTTTATGTTATGTTTATAAAAAACTATCGATCCGCAGTACAAAAAAAAATTCCTATAAAAAAACATAAAACCCATAAAAATAATAAATCAATGTCGAAATTAGGCAGAGAAATTTAAGAGTGAAAAAATAAAAGATAGCAACTTTGGCAAGTAAATTTTTGCCTCTCGGCTGGCCATGTTTCGAATCTGAATATTTGAAGCCTGATTAACTGGAAGGCGAAAGTTTACTTGTCAAGTGTTGCGGTGTTCGATTTTACACACATACACACCCACACAGAGGTCAGTTCTGAAAGTAATGCATCCTATTTTATTATACTGACCCACATCAGAGGCGAATGTTGGTGGTATCGTGATTGAAATGACCAATCATCATTTTGCCTTGCTACAGGAAGCAGTTTGGTAAAATGGCGTCTAGTTCACTCATTGAGATTCATCAACGTTTGGTGAGTATTTACGGAGACTATACAGTGTATGTGATCACAGTTAGGAGGTGGATAATGCATTTCAACAGTGGTAGCCATGATGTGTATGACAGGCCACGTTCCGGTCTGCCCTGTACAGCTGTCAATCCACGACATGGAGAGGACCCCCCAAAACGCGCGTATGATGGTGATTATACGGAGAAGTTTTTTGTTCTTTCTTCCCTTTCTTTTATTTTTTCTGTATTATCCCACAATGTTATTTTACTAGTGTATTTGTTGTAGCTTTTAAAAAAAAATCGGAGGTTTTTACGTGTAAAGTGTGTGTACAGGTTTGCTGTTGGCGTCGTCTCGTTGTGAGAATATTGAGAAAAACTCAAATTAACAGGTTGTGAATAAGTAAAAACATCAAACAAATTAGGATGTGAATTTAATCGTTGACTTGAGAGGTATGCAAATCTGTCTGGGCGTCCTACTGCATGTATTATCTCTATATCTATCTATCTCTATATCTATCTATCTCTATATCTATCTATCTCTATATCTATCTATCTCTATATCTATCTATATCTATCTATCTCTATATCTATATCTCTATATCTATATCTCTATATCTATATCTCTATATCTCTATATCTCTATATCTATATCTATCTGTCTATCTATATCTCTATATATCTCTATCTATGTCTATCTATCTCTATATCTATCTATCTATCTGTCTATCTATCTATATCTATCTGCTCTCTATTCATTCATCTATCTCTATATTTATTAAACTGTATGTTCATTTATTTTCACCTACCTTAAAATCCATTCTAAAAATTTATCGTTTCGTATTTAAACGTAAACAATGTGCAGATATGAAAAATCCTTCTAGAGATCTATAAGATGGGTAATTTTGCTTGAAAGCATGAAATTGGCTTCGCCTGGCTGTCTGTCCTTTGTGACCAAGTGACAAGGCGTACCGGGCTAAACTGTGGCTTCCTCTACCCTGAGGGACGCAAGATCGATTCCCGCCAAAGGGCGCAAATTCTTTAATAAGATTTCTCGCTGGTAGGTGAAAATAAATAAATATACTGTAATAAATAAACGAGAGCCAAATCAAATACGAGTATTCTCTAAAAGTAACGTTTAAAGTTATAAAAAAAATCTGTAGGATTAACAAAAAACAAGTCATTCTTAAAAAAAAATTAATTAAAAATAAAAATATCCATTCAATTCCATATATAATCTATCTATCCGGCTCACTGCATGTATAATCTATCTATGTCTATACATATTTTAGTCTGTCTCGAGATATCTATCTATCTATTATATATATATATATAAATATATATATATATATATATATCAGGATAAATGCAGAATTTAGAACATTATAAAAAAAATGCATAACACCAGTTGACAATAGCAAAAAAATGAAATTATTTATAACAAAAAATTTAAAACCTCTAACCTTATAGTTAAAAATAATAATTCACCTCCGAGAACAAAAATAAACCGGGCAAATATTATTTACGAATTTAAATGGCCATTAAGGAATTGCATTCCTGATTAATCAAAATTCGTAAATAATTATATAGGCCATACTACAACATGTTTGACACGCAGACTCACTCTACACGTTTCTGACAATAGCTCAATTAGATCTCATTTAAATATTCATGGAGACCTACCGGACACTATTCGGAACATACTTGTTGACAACATTAATATAATAGCATCATCTACATGCAAAAATAGGCTAAAAATAATGGAAGCCTTATTAATAAGTACAAACAAACCAACACTTAATAATATTAACTTTGAACATGGACATAATATCTTGACCGTGCTTTGAAACAAAAAAAAAAATGAAAAGATTTATAAAACATACATACAACAAACTATTCTGTGACGTCACTCGTTGACGATGGGAAAACATATTTAATAGTTAAAATATAATCCTTGAAAATGGCTAAATGTATAGCCGAAAGCGCTCGGATAAAAAGAACATTCGGACAGTTTTTATATAATTTATCATCCGAAAAAAAATAATTATTAGATCGCATGAGAAATTGTATAAAAAAACTAAATAAAAGCACCTTATCTGTCGTTTTCAATTATATATATATCTATTTCTGATTCAGTCAGTCCGTTCATACCTAATTAGATCTTTCATCTCTCTATGACCGTATCTAATATTGACTTTATCTATCTGTAACTGACTACATGCATGTATACGCCTCTGTGCGAAAAAGGGAAAGAAAAGGAAAATAGCACATACGTGCAAATACTAAAGCTACTGCAACTCTGTGTGTATGCACTCATAGGAGCAGGAGGAATACAAGTGTATCACTGTGAGAACTGCATAGGTATTTATCAAGCTTGGTTTAGTCTGGCAAAAGATCAAATGTGTGAGGTACCCAGTGTGGATCGAACTCACAACGGTACAAGAAGAATTTTAAATCTGTTCTTACAATATATTAAAACGGAGCTTATATATCCCTTCCCACTTGAAAGACTGACGTATCACAATCTTCTTATGCGTATTTACATCTTTAAAGCTTTGCAGGACTAAATTAAGTGTATATATGCTACACAAATATACGGTTTAAATGGTAAATCCAATAAAGTGTTCAGGTGTTGTAATGGATGACGGATCGGAATGAGAAAATGGAGAGCTGAATTCTAATTCTAATCGAGTTCTTTACATTTACGTATGCGCTAAAACCCCCCGGAAAGTTATGAATCCATCTTCCCCAGCTATGGGTTAAAAAGTAGAGCTTGTATTTGGATAAATTATTGTTATTCTCAAAAAACTGTTAATACAATATTCACTTTTCTTACAATCTAAAATACATTTCGGCGTTAAATAAATAAATAAAAAAAGTGTTGGTGAACCGTAAAAGATAAAATTAATCGATCAACCAATCAAAAAATAAGAAAATACTTACCGTTGCTTCAGGTTGTTTTTCTGTTTCTGATTATCTTTCAGATTTAAAGATTATTTTCATTCGTTTAGTTTTTTTTTTTTTTTTTAAATCGCTATTATTAAGGTTACGTTTTCAAATTTGAAGTGCCCGCCGCCTTCAAAAGCACTACTCAGACTTGTGGGCAATGAATAAAAATGTATCCGAGATTGCGTTTATATTCGGAAAGAAAATCCCTCGTCTTCGTGTTTGGATGATTGCTTTTAGACAGGACCGCTGGTGACTGTGTGCATGTGCGCGCGGGTCCAGGAATCCCATACATGTGTGAGTGTGTGTCCCTAAATTTACAGCTAACATCATCTCAACGTGTGTGTGTGTTACATACATACATACATACACACACACACACACACACATATATATATATATATATATATATATATATATAAAAAAAAATCCTTTCAGATTTTTCTTTATCATGACTGAGAGTGGACATTGTTCTGTGACGTCACTCGTTGACGATGGGAAAACATATTTCCGATAAAATGGCAGGAAAAAGACAATAAAATAGTAATAAACAAAATGAGATAAAACCAAATGCCGGCGAAATAAATAAATAAATAAAAAAGGAAAAAAAAAAAACGGTAATTTATAGGACGCTGCCGGACTTTCTCTTAATCGTGAGGAACCTGAATTGAAAGAGTGAAAATGTCATATTTTAATTATCTGATCGATTTGGATGTGATCAATCATTTCAAGCTACTTCGGTTTTCAATGATCATCAAACACAAAAAAAAAAAAATTGTGTGAAAGTGAAATACAAAATAGAAAAAAAATGTTAGTGACTCATTTCGTTCCTTGAAGAGACTTCTTCAAATTAAATTGTTTTCAGAAGGAAACCGCTCTTATATATAAAAGGGGGAGACAAATGGGAAGAAAATGCAACAAATGATGGTTGCAGTTTACATTGAAACGTTAAAGAAACAGAAACGTTCAGATTTAGATTTTGATTACAACCGCCTGTTTATCCTGTTGTTTAGCTTGTCTCATTCAGATTTTTTAAAAATATATTTTGGTTTTTATTTACATTGAACCAGCAATAGTTTTGTGAGGAAGGGAGATAGATTTATGATCCCGGGCGGAAATTTACCGTAGAGGATTCCGAAATCAGTGCACTTTCAATATATTTTTGCCTTAATGAATTATTTTTTCTTTTAATCAAAACGACATTCATTAAATTGAAATTGGCTTATGGACACATCACGTTGAAACAACGTTTCTCTAGAGATCAGCACAGATTTTACTTTGCAGCAAATAAAATTATTATCCTCTGAAGAGCGGGGGGATTTACGCGTTTTATTTATTTTAATTATTTGGAAATCTTTTACGAGCTCAGATTAGGCTATTTTTTTTTCTTTTTTCTTTTTTTTGTGTACATATAGACATTTATACGGTTCACAAAGGGTGTGACAGTGGTGTAAATGATAGCGGCTCGGAATGAGAAATTGAAGAGACGAGTTCGAGTTCCAGTTGGGTTCGTTACACGCGCAAATACCCTTCGGAAAGGTACGAATCCTTCTCCCCAGACCCAGCTAGGATGCACAGGAGCGAAAGACCTGTATGACAGATAGATATATAAACACACACAAAAGCAGTAAGAGAGCAGTCTCCCTCACAGATCGCAGATGAATATGTAAGGCCCACTTTCGGCTGAGAGTCCTGACGTTGTTCACACACACACACACACACACACACACACACACACAGTAACTGACCAAATCAGAGATTCAGCCGAGTGAACATATTAGGGAAAGTATGGATTAGGTGAGGTAGGTTTCTTTAACAACATGCCAAACATTGTTGGGTTATTTAAAGTTTGTTTAAATCACCCAGTGAGGAACGAACTCGGTAGTCAGTCAGACTAGCTTTGCTAATTATTACCCAACGCCGAGGTTCCTGGAAAATTTGGAGAAAATTTGTATTAAATCGTTGGTTCGGGAATTTGGTGGTATAGTCATTGCGAGTTCAATCCATGGGTCGGGTAGTACAGATATATTGGCAACAGGGCTTGTACTAAAAAGTGGACAAGCTTAGATATCCCTCTAGAAAAACAGTAAAACGAAAATAATCCACATTTCGTACAGTGAATAAATGGTTCACTTCGAATTTCCTTGAAGGTTACACGGATCGATAGACACCTGAAGAAGATCGAAGAGCACAGCGGACGAAAGATTGTGATAACAACAACAAAGATGAGGATATAAGTCCGGTGGTAAATAATAAGACTGATTGTTGTATCAGTCTTACAAGTGGAGAAAGTCTAGTTGAAAATCAGCATTTGAAATCCAACCGCATTGATTGATTCGTTTTTTACGGCTTATCAACCCTTTATAAGAGATTTAAAGCCAGAAAATATTTTTAGATTGTATGATTTTTTTTTTTTTTTTTTGAGGTAGTAATGATTTAGTGATATAGATCTTACTAATTAACCTATCACTGGGGTGAGAAGAGGTGGATTCATACCTTTCCCGAGGGTATTTGCGGATAAGTGAACGAACCCAACTGGAATTAGAACTCTGCTCTCCGGTTTTGAAATCCGAGCACCACACGCACATCCAAGTTTACAGCACCTGGTAATCCCAAGTGTTCACCCATCAAGGTATTAACCAGGTTCGACATTGCTTAACTCCGGTGATCGTACGGGAACTGGTGTTTCAATATCATGTAGCCGTAAGCTACACCGACCATAGGTACGACACTATGACAGCCACAAAGCAGACTCAAAAGATCGTATATGTTGGGGGGCGACATATTCTTCAATCGAGAATAAACACCAGAGGCTGAATTTTGATAAGGTCTTTCTAGGATGCCCACATATTTATTTTCGTTCCTTTGTTGGTAACTACTTTTTTTTTTTTTTTACTAATGTTGACCCAATGCAAGACCCAGGAAATTATATATATATATATATATATATATATATATATATATATATATATATATACACACACACGCACTAATGAATCCTTGCCGTCAAAATTGACGGCAAGAAATATGTACTATATTTATATTGTAAGTAATTTTCATTTAATCCAACTTCAATTTTGTAATTTCAAATAACGTTAATAATTGAACAGTGTACAATTTATAAGCATTTCAGGAAAGATGTCTGTATTTTATCCTCACTGTGTGTGTACGCACGCACTTATAGCTTTTATACGCGCACTTTTGTGACACACCGTGAGACAAATTTGCTGAGAAATTACATCATCATCCCACAATCCAAGACACCACGAAGAAAAGTAACTTTATGTAATGTTTAATTCAAGCTGAAATAAAATATAAACATCGGCCAAGTTTTGTCTGCTATATATTTATCTTCTCTATCTCTTTCTATTTCCTCCCTCTTTTCTTTCTTTCGTTCTTGGCAGCTGTGTATCTGTTTCTTTTCGTGGCTGCTTTCCATTACTCCTTTCGCTTTGATCGTAGTTCGCAGAGAGAGGGAAAGAAGGTGACAACTCTGTAGTTTGTCAGTGCGGTGGCTTTTTGTGTGTGGACGTGAATGGGATCATGATTTCTGTGTGTCTTATCTCAAAATTTTGCACACTATCCTTCAGTTGTTACACACAAAAAATTGTGTGCGTGTTGTATTATATTTAAGATATATATATATATATATATATATATATATATAAGAAATTTTTATGTTTATACATTCTTTTTATAGATACAAATATTTAAGTAAATGCCCTGTTTATAATAAACAGTATTAACGACATTTACCTGAATGTCCGAGAAATTTTCATAGAAACTATTCGTCCTCTGACAGGAATCGAACCTGTATCCTATACGGAACCGTCATATAGCCTGACGTGCCTTAACCGATTCGGCCACAGAGGAGCGTTCGGTTATAAATAGAAATATTGTTCGACAGAAGGATACTGTCAATACCATGGACTGAACATGTGAGCAATGACGAAGTTATAAAGAAAATGAAAATGATTACTTATACTTCGAATCCGAAAGAGACAGTTGAAATTTCTCGGGTACATAATGAGGAAAGTGGGCTTGGGTAATTTGACACTCTCGGGACCTATTAACTGCAAAATGGACAGGGGAAAGTAGCGAATAATTGACATAACGAGCTTGTATGATTGACAGAACAGGGATTTTGTTTGTTTGTTTTGTTTTACGGCATATCAACCTCAATGGGTTATTTAATGTCGACAACTTTTTTTTCCTGGTAATATTTATGTTTTGTCTAAAATCTATTTCTGGTAATATTTTTTTCCTCAAAATTGTATTGCTGGTAATAGTTTTTTCCTACAAAAATTTATTTCTGGTAATAGTTTTTTACAAAGTATTTTTGGTATTAAAACCTATTTTTACATTTTCATAATGCTTTTTACCTCAGTTTCAGGGTTAACTATTTGCCCATAGCTGGGACCCTAACAGGTGCTACCACCTCGGGTCAGGATTGATCTGGGAACATCAGCAATTAAGAGGTGGTTCCACGCTCCTCAAAACCTTCTGAGCAGAGGCCTTGCTGTTGAACGTAGTTTATCGTCTTACCCTGAACGCGGATGTAGTTTATCGTTATACCCAGGACGGTCATCACATAAGGGTAAAAAAAAAAAAAGTGGACATGTAACAGGCATCCAGTGTAAATAAATGTTTTTCAGCATTTTTTACATAAAATTTTAGTAATATTTTTTTTCATAATTCAGTCAAGTCGTCATTAAAAAGACAATTAAAATTTTCATCAAATCCTATTTCTATAAAAGCCATTTTATTTTTTTGGAAGATTTTTAATTTACAATTTAATTTTTTCTGTTGGCAAACATAAATAATCGCATAATAAATGTAATTTCTGATGACAAAAACTAACATGACAAAATATTGAATTAAATAATAATGGTGATGGTAATATTAGCTGTTTCCTTATAAGGAAACATTTGACGTTCACTGACTGAGCAGCCAGTCATATCCAGGACAGCAGAACAGGGATTAGGAGAGATAACATAAAAGACAAAACTTACTACAAATGACAGGAAGATGTGGAGAAACATGATCTCTCACGTCCTGAAGAGACACGGCATATAGAATAAGAAATGCACCGCATGTAGAAGCAAGGGAAGTAAGTGCTAGGTTCAAGAAGAGCAAGTCGCAAAAGATTTAACAATTTTTTTTTTTTTTTTTTTTTTTTGCTAATATTCACTGAATACAAGACTCGAGAGAGACTCAAGGCTGAGTTATTGAATGAGGTGGTTGTATGTGCGTGAGAGAATGAGGCATGAATTTCTGTAGGAAAGATGATGATTAACCCTAGACTTGAAGAGGTTAAGAATATAACTATTGGGAAAGCATCCTCTCGGGATTCTGTTTTCACAAAGTATTGGTTCTTGTGAAGACGCTTTTCGAGATGGAATAATAAAAGCTCTGGCATGCAGTAGCAGCAGCAGAATCTTCAGTAAGAAGGCAGACAAAATAAAACATCCGTTTATCTCCACAAGACGAAAACTTGGCACTCAGTCGTTCTTAAAGTTGCAACTCCCACCCACATTTGCATATACGTAGTGGTAAAAAAAAAACCTGTCTTGTTCCACTGACTTTTGACGGGCACTAAGGCATACCTCTCTTCCAACTTTGTTACTGCAATTGGGGATATGTTCACTCATATTTGGTTGTTTTTGTTTAGCGGCATATCAATACCTCTATGGCTTGTTTAATGCCGAAATCTAAATAGTTTGTACACGATTCTATTTTATTTTGGCGATAATGATTTTAATGATAAAAGTCTTAATAATTAAGCCATAGCTGAGAGGAGAAGAGGTGGATTTATACCTTACTCAAGGGTATTTGCACGTAAATAAATATAACGAACCCAACTGGAATTGAAACTTAGCTCTCCAATTAACAATTCCGAGACATTATCCATTATATCATCTGCACATCCAAGCTTACAACACCTAGTATTCTCAAGTGGTATCCCATCTAGTTACTGACCAGATTCTACGTGGCTTAACTGTGGTGATAATGCTGTTGTCATTCATATTCAAGGTTTTCGCAACGGTTTGCGCGAGTCGTTTACTGAAATGACAGGAATTCACAGAACCCGTTTTTAAATCCTTTAGCCTTTATATTGTTGTTGGTTGATTTTAAAACGTGTGTCTCCCCTTATGGTGTTATTTAATGTGGGACACACGATGAGGATCTAACTCCCTATTCAGTTGCATCCGTCAACCAGGCTAGCTTGGCAAACCCTGAGTTAAAGAAACTTTGTCCTTTATTTCCATACGCAAAAAGCTTAATGATGTAAAATAAATAAATAAAATAAAGAATGTAAACTCGTACCTATAAAAAAATTAATCTCACCACCGTATATGCTGCTTAGGAAACTGAACCCCAAGAACATTAATTTGATAAATCTTCGCTTGTCTCGCCCCAAATCGGGGAGTTATTGGTGGGGCAACATCTTGTCTAAGCTAGTCAATCCAAACACCAAACAACCTCAGCTGTGATGCATTCAAAACGTAAGATGTTAGCAAATAATTAACACTGTACTGACTTAAATCATTCATAGTCATCAATTAATATTCGTAATTTCTATATAGCTATAAATGTAACACGTTATTAGATAGTTCAGCGGTTACCAGTACGAAACGCGGGATAAGCGGGTACGTGTTCGAATTTCGACTGTGGTTGTTTGTATTCACTTAGCTCTTAGGAAATGGCATTTGACAAAAATGTATTTAGAATACAACAACAATATGGTTAAAGCGCTCTCTAGCTTCTAGATCATGCTGAAATAGAATTAAAAACGAACCAAAAATAGTTATTACACTCATTGTCAACTTTGGCATATATTTGTTTAGTTTTGTGATTGTCTCACGGTCATTAAAAGAAATGCGGAGTTACTGGCCACTCCAACCCGTCGGCCTGCCTCAGACTTTCTTAGTATAATGCGTAGGTCTCGAGTTTGTTATGCACAATTTTGTTATAAGCCAAGATTTTGACCAGAACTCTGGTTGCTTACATTTTTTTAAGCTTTGGTCCAATAAATAAATAAAAACATTTCATTTTATTCAGCGCATTTTACGCCGCTGTAGTCATCACTCCCGACAATCGCACAATTTTGGTTCAGGATTACATTCAAGGCAGAATAGAGCAAAGTCTTGCCAGTTCCTTTTACACCAGGGATGTGCAGGACCTGAAAAACTGCAGGTAGTTTGAATTCAGAGTTTCCTTCTCTTAGACTGATTGCCACTCAAGGCTATAGGACACAGTCTGTTCTGCTATCTTACCCATAGTTCTCCATAGGGAAAAGAGATGGATTCATACCATTCCTAAAAGTATTAGCATTTAGTGATGTAATGAACAAAACTGGATTCGATTCTTCAATCTGAGTCATTAACCATTATTCCACTGTGCAGCCTTACTCCAAACTAATTCTTTTCAATCTAATTAAAATAATAGAATTGAATTCAGTTACATTAAAAGGTTAATGGTTAGTGACTCGGATTGAGAAATCGGAGAGCCGAGTTCGAATCCTCCCAACCGTATATGTAATAAAAATAGTAAAATCGGTAGAATTCTATTATTTTAGTTAAATTGAATACATTCCAGAATAATGAATTTGGTAACTTTTTTTTTTTTTTTGTCAAGAATTTCCTTATTTCTTAAGCCACATTGACGTCACTAGTGGGATTTGTTAATATCTAATCAAATTTGAATACAGTTTCTTACAAAGAAAAAAAAAATCGTACGTAGCCGGACATTTAGTTGGTGGATGTTTCACTGAACAGACATTTTACCGATGAACATTTGATCAAAGATTATTGACTAAATTTGTCTTTTTCATTTCGTTTGTTTATATTTCCTCTTTTTCAATGTAACTGCTTTGTAAAACAAACGATAAAACCCCCAAAAGATTACATAAAAGAAATTCTCTAATGGAAAAACAAATTTATTCCATTCTGCTATTTGTCTGTCAGTTGGATGTCCTTCGGTTAGGTTGGGCAGCCATAAAATATAAACAAAATAAGAAATCTTACAAGCAAATGAACTAAATTTCAATCTATTCTAAATAAGGTGACATTTGAAGTTTTCAGGCGGGAATTTTAATACGCCAAAGAAATGAGCAGTGAACTGTTACGTAATATCAGTCTTCCTTTATGGCAGTGAATGCTGGGCAATAGAAAACAGTTATCCCGAGTGAACTCTAACCATTATTTTGATATGCTCTTGACGCAAAAGTCATACAAGTGCTGACAGATCTTTTGTGCGGACATAAAAGCAGGAATAAAAATGCTTTGTTTTTCTTTAGTTATAAACCTGTCTCCATGTTATTTCCTGCCCTCGCCAGACACTACAGACGACACGATTTAAATTTGTCACCCGGCATAACGATGCCTTTATACAGGTTATGCACACATAGAATTCGGAATTCTCATATGCAAAATTTCAATTTTTCCTTTCTGACGACATAAAAGTCACACGACTCATATTAGAAGCACCTCTATTTTAGCGGAGCATATTCAAGAAAAACATTTTTTAGAGTAATATTTAAAAGCAAGCTATCAATATATTACAAACGTAATTTATTTATAGCAGAAAACATTACTGTATGTGAGAAAGTTAGCAACACAGCTGAACATAAAACAACCCACAACCACCTCTTCACCCCTAGTCGCTTTGTGTGGAGGACATATTTCTCTACAGTCTAAATGTTATGTTGTCCAGGTTCGTGTTTTACCATTACCAGTATTTTCTTTAAGTTTCATTTTTTTCTTCTTCTATAGTTTCCAGCTGGCTAATGGTAGAAGTGTCTCGAGGTATATTTAGGTAGAATAGATTAGCTATTATCACGGACATTGCCGGTAATTTTTTTTTTTTTTTACAGTATTAGTAGTAGTAGTAGTAATAATAATATCATTTGAGTAAGTATTATTATTATGGTTTCGGGCTACGTAGAAGTGTCTATAGTCAGACGAAATTAGCTTACATGTCTTGGTAGGCAACCATAGTTGTCTCCCTCTCGAACTACTTGACTATAAAAGAAATGGGAAAACCTCACTTATGAGCAGTAGTCAAATTGTATTGAATAAAGCTTCACTACAAGCTTAAACATTCGTCTGTTTTTTCCTTACACAATGGGAAGCCTCAGTTTCGTATGTAAGACGCAGGGCGACATTTTTATCCATATTTTGTGAACAATTATGTCTTATAAGGCGTTAATTATGGTAATTCTATCAAAGTAAATGTCAACATCCGTTTTAAAAAAAATGATTAAAAATAAGCAAAAATTCCAAACTAAAATCTTGATAGCCTTAAATTATGTGAATTTGTCAAGTAAGGTGTTTCCACTATAAAGTTTGGATTAATTTTCTTCACCTTATAATTGCATTTTCTCACATTCCACCAAGCTAATGCTCTGCAACTTTAAAGTCAGTACCATGACATGGTCGTTACTATAACCAATTCAACCACGAAAACATATTACCAGAGAAGGCTCTATTTTTTTTTTTTTTTTTTAATCATTTCACCCCAGAAAAGGCAATGAAATCACTAAGACATAAGGGATTAGTGAGTGAGAAAGCATATGAGAAAAAAGGAAAAAAAACATTATTAAGGAGAGAGGACAATAAAAGAACAGGAATTAAGTAGACAGAAGATAATGATTAATATTTCAATTTTTGAAGATCAAAGATGACTGGAAAGCAAGAATTCGGAAGAGAGTTGCACAAGCGAGAAGTACAACTATTGGCAAAGGACTTACATTTAGCAATTTAACCGTAAAAGAATAAGACCTAGCCGCCAATCTAGTTCTGCGTTTAAATTCATAAAGTCAATGTACAAAAGGGGAAAGCTCATCAGAATAGTTACCAAAAAGTATTGATAGAAAAGGCACAGGGAAGCTACGTTACGGCGATGGAAAAGTGACTGAAGCCGAAATGCCAGGTCAGGACCGATAACATTTTATATTCTTCTTTGGATTTTATTAAGAAGCTACATAGACCATATAGTTATATCACTGATTATGCACATCAAGATATACGGCTGTGCTCTTAATGTGGCTCCTTACTTCGAACGTTAATTGGATCTCGATCCATCGCTAAAGATGCCGGAAAAATCGTCTGTTCCTTGTACCGCTCCAGAAAGTAACGGGATCCTTCTGATATGCTCTAACTTTACCTGAATCAGATCAAGGTAAAATGGAATATTGTGGTCATATTTGGGCTGGATCTTCCCTTCCTAGCCGTGACAAGGTTCAAAAGCGTTCACGCAGTCGTGTGGGTGATGAATTATTCTCTACCTTCCAAACCCTTTCACACAGACGAAATTTTGCTAGATTCTCGCTACCCTAATTGCTATTTTCATGTGAGATTTTCAGACTCTAGTTACATTCCTTAGTTCCATCAGTTCAGACATCCACAGCTAGGATCCGCCATAACATGCACACAGATATCACCAATTCTGTTCATATTCCAGTGGCAAGGGGGAATTTCCTCTCGTACAGCTTCTTCCCTAGAACTGTTACGCTGTGGAACAGACTCCCGAAAGGTTGCCTCCTCGATCACTACGATATTAACCTCTTCAAGTCTAGGGTCAACCGTTATCTATTTTTACTTCTTCCTTTTATCCTTTTGCAACAATCGCATTCATTAACCCTCTATCTTGAGTGGTTCTTGGGCATTATATTGGGTGAAGAATAGTATTAAAAAAAATTATCACACTTTTTTGTCAGGTAGTTAAAAGCATCGTTCATAAAATGACTAGCTTCTTAGACATGCGATGTGAGCCGAAGTATCATCGGAAAACATTTCCTTATTTCGGATTAACCAACTTGAACGGGTATCAGATTATTGACTTGAAACGCCTTGATAAAAAATAAATAACGAAATAAAAATAACTAGTTTAGAAAATGGTAGAGTTGTATAGTATGAGGTTTGTCTGAAAAGTAACGGGTCTGATCACATTCTTCGATGTGAGACATTGTCCACAGTGAGTTATTGCCACAGAGCCAGACGATCAATCAGCAAGTCTACAAAGAGATCCTGCTGTATTTGCTTCGCTCAGAGCGCGAGAAGAGACGAGAATCGTGGCAGGACAAATCGTGGCTGCTTCCCCACGATAATGCACTCACTCGCAAAGCCCTGAGCATCCGGCAGTTCCTGACCGAGAACATCGCCGTACTGAAACAACCTCCCTATTCACCTGATCTTGCTCCGTGTGACTTTTCTTTTCCTCAAGCTCAAGGGGATTATAAAGGTGGAGTTGAGGGGTATCCAAGAAGAATCTTTCCAGCAGTGCATGGAAGCGTAGCAGAGAAGGATGGAAAAGTGTATTAAGCTCGAGGGGGATTACTTTGAAGGGGAAAACATGTAGTTTGTTGTTTGGAATTGAAATAAATTGTTTGTGACACTAGTCCCTTTATTTTACAGACAGACCTTGTTGATACTGCGACCAAAAACATTTTTTTCATTTTCATGTTAAAACTGCAGACCACAAAAAAAAAAAAGAAATTTAATATTTTTTTTTTTTTGTAAATTTAATAAAAGATAATAGTGATCCAAGTTACTATGTAAAATCATTTTAAATCGATCCTCCTACGGAAGCCGAAACAATTTTTTTTGTGCTTATACGACGTGATTTCTTTTGTGAAATTCTTTTGAAATATCGTAATCTGGAGTGTTTAATCGATAGAAATATATGAAAAAAAGCCCTCCAGATTACGATTTTCAAAAAGAAAAAAATTTAAAAATGTTAATTTTAAGAAATCACGAGATATGAACATAGGAGGACCAATTTACAATGAATTTACATACCAGACCGCAGGGCCGGTGCAAGGTTCCCACCCTGAAACACCTCTCACACCTTAATTTTCATAAGGTAGTATTCATATAAAATACAAACTTTATTGTAACCTTTTTTTGTACAATAATGGATCACATGCAATATTGTTGAATAATTCAACTTGAAAAATTGAAAATAAATACAATATATCCTAATAGAAATTAGAAACATGTTATAATAGATCATTCCATCTTAAATAAATCAATATTTTGCGGCAGTTTTTAACATCAGCTTCAAATTTTTCTTGTTAAAAAGTTGAATAATTTTAACACATTCGAATTTATGGATAAAAAAATAGTGAATTTTATATAGTGATTTTTTTTTTTTTTTTTTTTTTTTAGATTATGCATGAATTGTTCTCTGGCTATATATCTTGAGATTCTTGATAATATTCAAAGAAGAATCTGCAATGTAATGGTCCTGACATATAGCCTTCAGTCATTTTCACACCACTGTAACATAGCTACCTTGTACCTTTTTTTTTTTTAAATAAATACTTTCATGGTAATTGTTTTGATGAACTTTCCTCTATGGTACCGAGACTTTACAAATTTAAGCACAGTACTAATTTGGCGGCAAGGTCTCATCATTTTACAGTTGAAATGGCGAGATGCAACCGTAAGTTCTATGCTAACGGTTTCTTCTATCACATTTCTCGTTTGTGGAACTCTCTTCTGGCTTCATGTTTTCCAGCCAATTTTGATCTTCAAAAATTTTAATTGCAACTTCTGCTTTGAATATTATGATGTCGTAAGTTAAAAAGCCACGCCCTTTAATTGGATTGTTGCTACGAAATTGGATAAACCTTTCCAAAGATAGTTTTGCAATACCGAACGACATCTGAGCCGTTATAATGTAAAGTCACTCCAACAAAATTACAATTTTCAAAGTCTTTGCACTTTTTATAGGATTTAACAAGTCAGCTTTTCTGCTTAAAAAAAAACAAAAAAAAAAAAACAAAAAAAAAAAACAACAACAACACAAACAAAGCATTTTCTGGTTAACTTTCTGAGTTCTTTACTCAGTCCCAACAGCCCTTTCGACGGCCCCTAGAACACAACGATTACATCAACTGCAGCGAAGTAAGACCACGACCAAGTTACTGGGTCTTTGCTTACGGACTGGTAGGTACGACCCATGTTTGCTTATAGACTTAAGCAGAAATAGCACCCGTAATTGCCTGTGTAATTCGTGCATAAAAACGACCAATGTTTACAAATAGAACCAAGTATAATTAAACACAGATTTTGACATTAGATAACTTGCCATTGGTTGACATTTTGTGAAATCTTGAAATCCACCATCTTGCCCAAACCCAGTTTTCCAATAAGTTTGTACTTAAAATTTTCTTTTCATTTTCTGTACGTGAATAGACATTTCACGCATTTAAAACTTATTCTAGTTTAGTCTTTATTTAGGTCCTGAAACTATTTTCAATCTGATAGAATATTTAACAAGCAATGGTCTAATAAAAGTGAAAAACAATCTTTTTATCTTGATTTAAGCCCGTTTTCTTTTATCTGGCCCATATTTTGGTGATTCGCGTTTCCCAGTGACTGCTGGGCAAAGAACCTCTAATTTTTCGATTTTTAGTCCTCTGCTTTATCTACTGAATTTCATAGTTGACAAGAGCAACATAGAATGGGGAAATAATTATTTACTAAGCATAGCTTAAAAGTTTTAACACAAAATGAACCGATTGAAGATCGAAATCACTATTCAGTCGTAATGATCTACGAAAAGATTACACTACGACTAGGGAATCAAAAAGTAGGCCAGGTTGCAGTCGCAAATTTTTTTTTCTTTTTTTCAATGCTATTACGTACAATGTCTTTCAAAAAAGAAAAGAAAAATGAACCAAGCGATGGTGGCACAATGTTTGAAACCTTACGAAGAGTGGGAGGTAGTAAAATCGTAGGACCAGTTTCACACTGTTTAGAATTAATCATATGCAAATGAGATGATAGAAAAGTATATTTACCGTCATTTAAATAAGTTTTGTTCTATCCTGCACTGCACATCGTCTTCGTGTTGAAGTCATGGGAAACAACCCACATGTCTGGTGCTGAGTTAAAAAAAATTTTTTTTCGTTGCTGACACGTCCAAAAGTTAGAAAATAGTAGACTGCTGGGTACAAAGGGGTTGAGTGGAGGGGGAGAGGGCTAAATGAATACAAAAACCTCTTATTCGTTTGTGGAAGCGGATGATATTGATTACGTCTGAGAGTGAGATAGGCATGTCAAATGATAAACTCACAATTTTATATATATATATATATATATATATATATATATATGTGTGTGTGTGTGCTAAATGTTTCCGGTTCAGTCGAGAAAGGTTTAAAAAATTTCTAAAAAAAAACAAACAAAAATTCATTGTGGTCAGATTAATTCTTTTTTTTTTTTGTTTTTGTAATGGGTCGGGCTGATAACTTTTCAGCACTCTCTCTCTCTCTCTCTCTCTCAGACACACTTTTTGACAAATTTAAAATTTGCTGTGGCGCATAGCGGAAAAAATCCGCACATCGTTTTCAGGAATCGTTTTTAGATATAAACCAATGAATATTCTGATGGTCCTGTGAGTGGAACGGTCCCTTACCATTCTTTATTTTTCTTTGATATCTTCGATACAAATAAAATTTATAGTAGCTATTTAATGTTATATTCAGCACCTCGACTCTGGAGTTTCGTAAACGAACCGTTTAGTAATCGTTCTGTCCAATCGTCAGGGGGCAGCAGCAATTGACTGTAGATTTTCTCATTTCCGTTATTTTTATATTAAGTAAAAAAATTAATTAATGCGGTAGTTACTAATTGTTATTCTGAAATTTTTCCCATTAAGACAGCAGTGCGTTATTATACTGTTAGCAAATGTCGTTTTGTGAAGTATATATTTTTCTTTCTCTTTATCTATCTGTACATAATCTCTTTAGTGCTCATACGATGAGTATATATATATATATATATATAATCAGGCATTATTTTCTAAGCTAGTCAAAATTTTTGGTTACCCTGTTTGAGTTCACCTTCTCAAACATGACCTATTCAGAAAATGAATTTTGGTGAACTTCTCTCAAATGTATACTAAATCTCTCTCTAGACTGGGCTCCATTGAGTAAAAACCATGTTTATAAATTTTCACTGAATTCTGGATTGCAAATACCTTAACGGGAAAACAGAATTAAATTTTACATTGACATATAATAAAAACTCTCTGTGGAGGTTCATTATCGAAACTCAACGTAGTTTGTCTATATATCGACCAGCCAAAATACAGCTATCAACATGGCAAATATTAGCGGATAATGCTAAAATGCTCTAGAGCACCCAATGCAACGAAACGTACAAAATCCTACAAGCTATTATTATACTAAATCAACATCCTGAATTAAATTGAATATCATTCACCAGCAGGAGACGAATGTCTTATTGAAAATGCTATATTGGTTATTTAATACAACACACACACACACTATATATATATATATATATATATATATATATATATATATATATACATATATAAATATGCATCGGATTTTAGCACCCACTGTCCCAATATCGTTATTATTAATTCGTTTAAAGAAAGAAAATAAGTTTCCATATAGTGGAGTCATGCATAAAGGTTAGGTGGATTACCCAACTTGGCTTCAACAAACGCCTATTACGTGGCGCTGTTTAAGGCTACAAGAGACAAACATTTCATTCCTCTTTCTCACTACAACTATGTATATAAAGGCGTCCCAACTGAAGCGTGTTCGTTTCCCCGCTCAACTGCCGACTGATCTCTATCTCACACACATATGCACATTCTTGATAGGTACGTTTTTAATATCTTTTAGATTACTTTCATTTGTGTATACATTAATGTAATTTCTTTTGTAAATACATGTATTTAATTGTCATTTGTTTAAATTCCATGTCTTTTTGACTTGTTTTTGCCCAGAATCACATCAGTCCGCCAAATATTATTTGCGGGACAAATGTACTAGGAGCCATAAAATATCTACAGAAAAACGTCCACCCCTCGCAGAAAAGTTGTGATTCCCTCAAGAGTCTTTTTTTTTTAATCATTTCACTCCAACCAAGGCAATAAAGCCACTAGGACGCAAGAGGTTACTGAGTGTAGAGGACAATAAAGGAATAAGAATTAAGAAGACAGAAGATAACGATTGACATTGCATTTAATTTCTTTTTTTAATCAAAGTTGACTGGAAGCAAGAAGCCAAAAGATTTCCAAAGCGTCTCTGCGATAGAAGGAACCTCTAAAACTCTTGATTACGGTTACGACTAGCCACTGTTCTGATGTAACTAAAAGACCTCACTGGAGCCAATTTAGTACTACATTCAATGCCTTAAAAAGTTGGTGGTTACAGGAAATGCCATGGAAAGAATTACCATTCCATCATCGCAGAAAAGACCCAGGAACTACTTACAATCAGGATGAACGGATGTCCCCTCAAGGTGCTAAGTGCCTTGAAAACTGTTACATGTGTACATGTAATGTGTTTTTTGTGGAAGTCTGTAGAAAAATGAAAATATTTTGATACAGTCTTATATATCCAGGTATCTTTTAAAATAGCTTATACTCCCACAATGTTTACAACATGAACAATGAAATCGTTTGTCTCCGTATTCCATTGGTGTCAAGAACATTCCACTCGATTAATTCTTCTCAGGAAAGAAAACTAGTTTCCAAACCATAAACAATCGTTTCCTCTGTCTGACAATCTAAACCTGTTCAAGACCAGGGTTATTTAAATATCTTCTGCTCCCTTAACTTTAGAAATAGCCTCCCTAACGTCTTCCTCAAAGAATTAGGTCTTATAAATGTGTGAACCTTACTAAAAAAAAATGACATAGAAGGCAACAAGAAGTATATTCGTATCTTTAAAAAATCACATGTGACAGAAGGAAATACATATGCAGGTAATAAAATAAATGTTCCTTTATTTAAAGATTCTGTGTACTGTAAAATAGGCGTACAGGAAAAATAACATTAAACAATATACATAGAAAAACAATTCCGTTCTACTTAAGTACTTTTTTTTTTCTATTTGTTTTGTTTTCATTAAATTTGTTGTTAGTTATCAAAGTTTGTTCTTTGAAACTGGTTTTCAGGGAAATAAAGATAAAGCTGATTTCAAATTCTTCAAGTAACCTCAAAGACACCTTGATAAAGTCATCAAAGTAAAAATCTGGTTATCTCTCATCACGTCCAAACGCTATTTGCAAATGAACGTGAATATTCCAGGTAACAACGCAAGAATTAATACGGGGTCATAAAATTGCGCAGATGATCAATGTTCCTTTATTGCTAGCATCACGGGAACAAACTATTTATTTCTTTATACTTTATTTTATTTCATTTTCGTTGAACACCTATATTTTTGTTGCTATTTTCTGACAAGCTATTTTAACTCATATTCTCTTGGTGTCAATTTAAACTGACGCACTTTTGCTCATATATTGTGACTATTTTACTTCAAGTTCTTGATTTCAGATGAAAACGTGGAAAATTTCTAGCATATTTCACTGAAATTATGCCTTTTCAAAATTATAGCTTTCAGCATCCTCAATAAAATGGCGGCTTGCGGTCAATTTTGTTGAAATTCCAGTTCTTCTTTTCACTGAATGTATTAAGCAACGTCATGAATCTGTTTACTTAGAATAAAATACTCAACTTTTTGGCCAAATAACCAATTCTACCCTGTAATTTGTTTTGGAGGACCCCTGCGCGGGCCGTTCGATGAAAAATAAGCTTATTTTTTACTGATAGATAATTTTAGGAATCTTTATATAATTTTACTTATATATCTCAAATGGTTAATGGATAAATATAGGTAAATGTACGAGCAAGCGTCCATATGCAAATACACACATACATACATACATATATATATATATATATATATATTAGTGTAAGAATAAACAGTGCTCAGTGTTAAATAAGAGAGCTACTTAATATATTAAAAATATACATAATGCCCTACGTTGATTGCACAACTCGGAGTTCCATGCTATTTGCAATCTTCAGGCGCAAATTTATCATTATTTATTTATTATTTGTATGTTTTTGTTTTTTGTTATGTATTATTTTTATTAGTATTTTAATTTTATCCCTGCATATTTTATTTATTTAATTAATTTCATTATTGATTTTCATAAAAAATAGAAATAATTTATCTCTTTTGTGTTTTTTTTCATAACAGCGTTTATTTTTAAATTAAAATTAATCATTTTACAGTTTCAATTTCAAATGTTCTTCCTGTCTGTTTTCAAATCCAAAATTAAACTAAAATTCATTTAAATACTTAATCAAATAACAAATGTTTTGTAACAATAAAATATCTCAGTAGAACACCAGAATATTAAATAAACACTGAATCACCCAAACTTGCACCTTTTGAGATTGCAAAAGCATGAAACCTATAATATTTGGGCAATTTTGTAAGATATTACACACACACACACACACACACACACACACACACGCACAAACATGATAGCTTGAAGGTCCATCTACATATTTATATATGTTTTATAAGTGTTTAATTAAACTTAAATAGTTTGATATAACAAAATTTCTCGTTAAGTTTAGCATTCACGATATTTCGCACTAGTTGAATCCTCGAAAATAAAGTTTCTGTAGATTTCATATAGAAAGAAAAGGAGGATTACTATTCATATTTGAAACGTAATCAGTATAACTGACGTTTGAACATAAGCTTACATTAAAAGGTATTACTTAAAAATAACATCAGTAAGCCTAGTGTAATAATCAAGATCAGATGTGAAGTAGTTAGAAAAAAATCTACAGAAATTTAGTTAAAGGCCCATATGAATTAAGCAAAGAGAGATTATCGTTCCGAGAATAACACTATCCCTTAAAGATGATGCAATGAGCGAAGGAAGTTTAGCATCCCGCTACCACCCCCTTTGTTTATCAATTTTCGTACAAAAAGGGGATCACACAGGTTATTCAGCTTAATATGTATGTTTAGAAAATCTCAACTTCTAATTGGTCACTTAATATTTAATAACATCGATATAGTTCTTGACCTGACCAAAAAATAATTCCGACAAAATCTGTCAAGCCTCTGTGAGCCTAACACATGACCAAAGTTAGCAATAAAATATGAAATGTCTTTCATCTTCGACAGTGAGCCGATCGGAATCCTTTGAACTCGTCACACAGCTTCAGGTTTTACGTTAAAGTTCCTTAACATGATTCTAGCCTGAAAGAACATTCACACAGCAATACTTTATCACGAACAATCAACTCAAGTTTTCCACATTCAACTTAATACACGAATCTTTTTCATACTCTTTCAAACTCAACGTTAATTATTGCAATTAACATAAACACAGCTTGTTAAGAACCACTTACTCCAACTAGAATATTCTCTTCGAACAAGTGAAAACAAATCAAAGAGCGACAATTCCGTAAACCTTAAAGTAAGTCGTAAACAATATTTCTCTATTTCAAATACAAACTTGAACTGTTTATTTTTTTCTTAAATTACTATAATACCCAAACACACTTTCTCATTATTGTATAGACCATTCAACAAATTATAATCTATCAAACCAGAACTTTGATAATTTTTCATCTAAACATAAAAGTACGTTTGAACTTTTTAAAACCCCCTATTTATTCCAATTGTTTGTATTTCTTGTTTATATAAATATTTTATTCATTGTTGTGCAAAAAATGTTGTTTCTCATGTTGTCCTTATTCTATGTTTGTTGAATACTAAAATTTAATGCGAGAGGAAATTGTTAATTTCATCATGCAGCCTAATTTACTCAACAATTTTTAATCCATATAATTTAATCCATTAACACAACCTCCACAATTAATGATATTAAACAAATAAATCTCAGATAGCCACAGAAATATCCTCACTGACACGAGATCTTAGCAACAAATTTGAATCTATGAAATCAACTGACAAGGTATTGAAACTTAACCACAAAGAAACTTCGAAGAAAGAACCAAGACAACGTGACATGCTCTACAAACCGAATTATAAGCTCGCATACAATCGATTGCCCTACTTTGTGTTATTACAGTGACAAGGTTACTCATAAAATATCCACTCCTATAAATTTTACGAAATATCTTTGATTTATCTAAGGAGTCAATTTTATTATGTTTTTATACGTTTTTACAAAAAGCGTTTTTACGTGCTACAGTCTTTCCTTTGCTGAAGACGCGAACAAACTGGATCCCTATTCTGCATTCTCGCCTGATAAATCTTTGTACAATCTCAGATTAGGTAGCAATATAAAATTTTAAAAAATATATATAAATTTAACGATAGCTCTGTTCAATCTGTTGAAAATGACCCAAACTGCTTTCTTTCTTTTGCCTCAACCTAATTATCATAAAGATGGTCGAGTCGCATTTGTCGGTTTTGTCAAGATACAGTTTGCATTTAGATTCTTTTTCAGCATACTCTTTCTCCGTTTAAACAGTTCTTATGTCCTGTCTTGTTTGCAGTAAATCATCTAAAACCGGAAGTAAAACACGCATGTGCGCCTACTGCCAAAATGGCCGTTTCATACCTCATTATTGCGAAGTGATAGTTTAAAAAAACAAAAACGGCCTATATATGTGTGTAAGTTTGATCCAAAATCTTTCCACAGATGATGTTGATCCAAAATATATATGGTTTTACAAGTGTAAATATTACGTTTTGAGAAAATGAGAAACACTGAGAGACAACTCATTTTTATATTATACATAAGCACACACACACATATATATATATATAGGAATTTGCAAGGCCGAACCTATAGAGCGCCCAGTGAGGATCGAACTCTTTACTCAGTCATAATTGATCAAGGAGAAAAACTTGCTAACCATTAGACACATGATGAATTTATATATATATATATATATATATATATATATATATATATATATATATATATATATATATATATATATATATAATATAAAACATAAGTTTGCTAAGAAGTTAACAATAGTGAGGCATAATGAAAATCAAAGTCTTTGCTGAAACAGATGTATCTAAGATCTAGGAAATAACTTGTTAACCGTAACTTGATTATCAAGAACGACAATGAATAGTGGTTATTTTATCGTCATGCAATCACTGACTCACCTTTTTTTCAGTCATCATAACAATGAAATGACTATTCTTCCTCTCTCTCATATATAGCACATCTATATAAAAGAGAATTTTACACCTAAAACACGTACAACATACAAAATAAAAAAAAAAAGTTCTCAATGCTTGAAAGAAAACAGTAAACTAAGATCCAACTAAAATTAATTATAGCAACGTGTCAGCTAATTCATTTTTCTTTTTTTTAGCCAATGTCAGACTTATTTAATAATTCTCTCTGTATTGTATTCTTGTCATAATAATTTTAGTTTCATATTTGTTCGAAATAAACATACATTTAAATAAGCATTTATTTACGTAAATAACCGGTAATTTTTTTATTGTTCGTTTTGTTCTCTATGATATTTAGAAAATATTTTCTAGTCGTGAACGAGTGTGTGTGCATATAATATATATATATATATATAAATTCACACGTTCATAACATTCATTTAAAATAGAGCTCAATACAAAAGTAGAGCTATAATTCTTTATATGTTATTTTACATTCGAACACACATATTACCGCTACAAAAATGCATTAATATTTCGATGGAACATAGAATCTCATCAGGTGATGGTGAAATTATGGAATGTAATAACCTAGAATAAAGAATATATATATATATATATATATATATATATATATATATACTCCTTTTTTTGGTGCGAGCTCGCTCCCAATAAGCGTTACAAATGATGTCACAGCGTAATATTACAAACTTTCAGCTTTACAAAGAATACCGGGACATAGCCAAAGGAATCTTGCTTACCCCAAAGACACTACAATGCTTCTTGAAAATGACTGAAACGATTGAAAATTCTTGAACAAAGCCACAACATGAATTTCGGACAGTTTATTCACAATTTTGATCCCAATACAACATATTATTCGGAAAAATACAATAGAAGATTAAAGAGACTTATATTATGAAAAGTACAAAGTCCGACAATTATTTTAAGACATTTTTATATTTATACATTTTTTTTTATAGAGACAAATAATTAAGTAAATGCTCTGTTTATAATATTTTCAATGAAAATTTCTCGGACATTCAGGCCGGTAAATGTTGTTTAATACTGTTTATTATAAACAGAGCATTTATTTAAATATTTGTAGCTATAAAAAGAATGTATAAACATAAAAATGTCTTATATATTACAAGTGGATATTGAAGTCAGCATTGAAGGTCTGCTGATTATCTTTAAGCATGAAACAGTCTGTCGCCGCTGCGTGTTGACATCAATGTCCACTTTTATATTTATATATACTCTATCCCTGATAATAAGCATTTTACCCCATAAATAAAGCATACCTTAAAATTATATTTTTATCATATATTATCGAAAAATTAGGTGCCTTTTCAGTCCTGGTAATATTGTCACTGGATTAAGTTATCAGTATAGACATTTAATAACCGTTTATAAATATATATTCAGTCATCATATATATGTATCGTGAACATTTTTTTTTTATTGATAATTATATAAATCTTCTTAGCGTGTCTTCGTCGGCAAAGATTTACAAAGAAAAGAAGTATGTCCACATCCGCTGCAGGCTCGCTGGTGGCTGACCAGTCCAATGCGGGACCGACAGATCCGTCCACAACGGTTGCAGGTAAAGTTTTTGATTCTGAGTATTTACTGTCATTATACAGTTGATAAGGCTTTTATTTATTTATTTATTTTTTTTAACCTCTTTATTCTCTTGTCCATCATGTCAGTCCTGCGTTCATTCTTGGATGGAGTGGAGGCTGAATGGACAGTGAGTTGTTCGATATTCCGATTTGCGGCTACGTCTGACCCCTGATGATAGTCAACGTGACATACTGATTGCGTTTGTTTTCAGTGAGTCCTTATATCTCTCTTCCTTGGTGCCTCATTGTCATGGTACAATTTAGAGCTCAAACCTACAGCAAAATCCTGGACAGGAATTGGTCGTTCATCCTGTGGACGTATTCTGATCAGAGTAGCTGCATCTAGTGACCTCCGCCGATTCTAGAACTTCAATGTTAATGACTAAATCCTTCCAATAATAATTTATTTTATATAATCATTTCATTCCAAGCAAAGCGAGAATGCCACTATGGCACAAGATGTTACTGGTAATGAAAGAAAATGAAAAGATTAGTGAAGAGTAAGGACAATAAACAACTGATTCATTTTACAGTGACAGTGTAGACTGATTGATTCAATGAGTCGCAGGTGATGACGATAAGTGGCCCATAACTCAGAGCCGTACAGGAGAGTGGTCAGTAAAATGGCTCTGTAAATCTTGATCTTAGTGCTCGTTGTTAGGTCATTGTTATCCCAAACTCGCTTGTATAAGCCGCCATAAGCCTTGTTTGCTTTTGCCAGTCTGCTGTCAATCGGTTTCAGCATCTGATAATATGATGCAACCCAGTTATCCGAACTGGCGCACTGTCCTCGGCTCAGTCTCGCCGACGGTGATGTGTGGAGGGTGGTGTGATGGAGAACTGTCTACTTCAAGCGGATTTCGAGTTCAAAAGCTGGGTAGACTCTATCAAGCAATTAGTTACATGCTGCAGGACTATCTGTGTGAGCAACACGGGCAGTAGCATCGGAGAAAAGTACTTCACGGCCGAGTTGTTATATTCCCTGCTGCAATTGGTTGTAATGTACGTGCTTGGTATGCTCTTAGCAGACTAATTATTATGATGAGTTTATTGGGTTCGTATATCTATACTCCAGTATCAATATCTTGGCATTCTACTTTCTCTTTCAATAATAATAAGAGTAACAACAGCTTTGTATAAAACTTGATTATTAGGTATTTACCTACCTTTCCACGTTGGCAGGATAAGACACACGATCAACCTGAACTTTGGGTACTTATATGCGTATATAACTGCCCAGTCACCGCAAACACTCTGGTATTGGTATCCACCCACCCTTACTCTTCAGTGTAATAAGGAATTTACTCCCGCGGAGTTGGAATCCCCGAGAGT
Organism: Acanthosepion pharaonis; assembly: GCA_903632075.3. Lineage (NCBI taxonomy): Eukaryota > Metazoa > Mollusca > Cephalopoda > Sepiida > Sepiidae > Acanthosepion > Acanthosepion pharaonis. The sequence goes on along the minus strand of CAHIKZ030002490.1, from coordinate 19,208 downwards.
AGGCTTCCCTTGTTGCTTTGAAAGGAAGATAGAACTTTCATTCCGGGCCGAGGAGCGTTCGCTTTGCTTTTGCTTACCCAACACTTGACCTAGCGAGGGATGGACTCCGCCAGAACTACTTTGTCCCACAACACGCTACGCATGAATTAATCTGTCGAGACACGTGGGGGTAGCTTTTCAGGTGCTCAGCTGCGCGGCGACCTTACGACCACACCTGGTTATGGGACTGATAATGAAGATAATGCTACATTTCGGTTGTACCTCAAACCATAAGTCTCTTCTCAAAGACATTCATGAACTCATAAAGGTGTCATATTTGATCAGGGCCTGTGCAAGGCTCTCGTGCCCCTTCCTTGAATCTATGATACGGAGCTCTCCACTCTACTACATCTCGCTTTTCATATGGTAGTATTCTTATAAAATACAAAATTTATTGTATCCTAATTATGTACAATAATTGATCATAAGCAATATAGGTGTACAATTCAACTAGAAAAATTGAAGATAAATACAATGTATCTAAGTACAAATTAGAGACATGTCATAATAGATCATTCCGTCTATATAATAAATGCCAATGTCAGTGTGTCATTGTGTCACTCTTTTTTCAATTAAAAGGACACAACTCTCAATAGCTCATCTTCTATATAATAAATGCCAATCTCAGTATACCATTGAGTCACACTTTTCCCACTTTACTCCTAGGATCCGTAGCCCAACATATCATACCATTTAAAATCAAGCCGATTCCGTGAGCAAATTAAAACATTCCAGGTCGGATCCAGACCCGAAATCCTGAAATTTTGGGATTCCCAGTTTTTCATTACTGCGATTGTTTTCGTGATATTTTTGCAACGAATTTTTTGTATGATAACATTTTTTTATAACTCAAAAATAAATTTGGGAATAATTGAAATTAATTGAGAAATCCAGCGAAAGTCACCCATGAGTAAGGACCTACGTACATCAAATTGTCTTTAAATTAAGTGGCGTCAGAAGAATTATTATTGAACTTTTAAAATGTAAACTTAAATATTAATGCAATACTTAAATGCAGTGATCAGTTTTGAGTTCTTTTGTAGTTTATTGTTGCCTATTGCATCTCCTCCTCCCTACATGCGCAATCAAGAGCCCTCCGCAGAAGCTAGCTTAAATGTCGCCTGAAAGGACGGATTGTGAGCTAGTCTTAAATAAATCAATGTTTTGCGAAAATTTTTAACATCAACTTGAATTTTTAACACATTGAATATTATGGATAAAAAAATAGTAAATTTTATATAGTGTTTTTTTTTTGTATTTTCGAGACTTAGTATAAGCAAAAAAAAAACCAAAACCGTGAATAACGTCAAAATACGCAAAAAATTATTCAACCTTTTAATAGTCAGTTGTGCTTAGTTTAATTTATAACGTATATATATATGTGATAGTGAGGGTCACAAAGCACTGGCCGGGACTTCCAATCAGTTGAGGGTTTCGAGAGTAGTACGCATCGGCCCTGTATTTGATGAAGTACACCATTCAGTTGTATTTGGTTGTTCAACTATATAAAGTCTAGCCCAAACAAATAAAATTGAAAATAATTAATGATGACAACGACGACGAGAATAAAAAAAAAAGTATTAAAAATTAAGCAAACTCCAAATAAATCGAGAAAAGACAGAAAAATGGCGTTTAAAGCAAATATTTATCTGTGAGAAACATTATTCTTTCGCGTAAGTCAATATCAGCAGTTTGAGAAGTAACTTGATCCGAATCTCCCCGTATATCTTCCATGGACCCCGTCTGGTGCCACATGCTATGCACCCCGGCCCTACTTACCCTACAAGCATGATAATGATCGCACAGATTTTCAAATATAGACTAAAACGCACACGAATTATATATATATATAGAAATATATGCCTATAAAATTGATTGTATGCACATGTGCATATACGCATGTGCAAAGGGAGAGAAAAAAAGAAAATGCAGATGTCAATATTAAGCCACGGTTAAACACACGCAGAAAGAGACTCACATACACATATTTATTAAACTAATGCACTCATTGGCTTAATCACGTCTCCATGGCATATACACACAAATTTTGTATGCATAACTTCTTATAACAGCACACTCATTACATACGCATGTGTACCTATATGCCAACACATTTCATGTTTGGAGTCAACAGTGAACAGGGTCACGTAATTGTGCTTTAATTCGCATCTATGCGTTATTTCACACATTCTTACTTTCTTTCTCGCATCAATAAACACAATGTATACAAAAGCTAATAATTAGAGTAAGTATACGAATGTATTCAATATTTAAAGACGCACACTAGTATGGAAATACATACACATACATATGTTTAAATACACTTACATGAGTGCAAGCTAACTGTATGTTCTTTTTGCCATGTCTCTCTCCAATTTCCTGTCAATGAAGCTCTTAATAAATTTTGTCTTTTTGTTATAAACACCGTCCTGCCATCCATTTACTGAAGCGCACTCGATAGATTTGGCGTTATTTTCCTCTGTCCTTCTTTGTGAGTATGAAAATTTCCAAGCCATCATTCCTCATTATGTGTCTCAGAAATTTCAACGATCTCTTCCTGGTGGTTAAGTATAAGTGTCCTTTTTGTTTCCATTTTCTCTAAAACTTCGTCGTTGCTCACATGTTCGGTCCATTGTATTCTCAGCATCCTTCTGCAGAACCACATTCTGTTGCTTCAAGTCTCTTCATCTGTGATGAGATTGTTCAGCATTCACTGCCATATAGGAGGACCAATATTACGTAACATTTCAGTACTCTTCTTCGTTTCTAACGATTTTTTCTGTTTCTTAATACTTAGCCGAAGATGCTTTCCAAAAGCTATCTCAATTGGCATTCATCTTTTGAGAGTGGTATTTTCCATTCTCTGTTAAAACATATATATATATATATATATATATATATATATATATAATCATTTATTCAAAAATTATAACAAAAATGTTATAAAATCACTACAAAAATAGACATTTTGTTTCAACACTTCTGGTAACTTATCAAGTGATGCTGTTGAAGATGCCATGTTCTTAAATAGCCTCATTAGATCTAGATTTTCATATGAATGCCATGAATAGCACCCATCCATTCAGAAATGTACAAGTTATCAACTGCTTCCTGGGTAAGACGTTAAACTATGTCCAGCAGCAAGGCCTCTGATCAGGAGGTTTTGAGGAGCGTGGAACCACCTCTTAATTGCTGGTGTTCCCAGGTCCACCCTGACTCAGGGTGGTAGCACCTGTTAGGGTCCCAGCTATGGGCAAATAGTTAACTATTACTAGCAATACTTTTTGGAAAAAATTATTACCAGCAATACAATTTTGAAGGAAAAGTATTACCAGAAACAGATTTTTGACAAAACAAAATATTACCAGCGATAAAAAAAATTGTCAGCATTAAATAACCTATTGGGGTTGATATGCCGTAAAACAAAATAAACCAAACCAAACCGTCCTTATGTCTTTGTGTCAAGCTTAGCTAAGCATAATAAATATCCCCAAGCCAGGTGAGCCGCTAAATCAGATATTAAATCTCTGTGTGTAGGATGGTAGTAAGACTCTTTGTTTTAAAGATTCTATTTTTTGTACCTGATTTCATGAAATGAATATTTTAAAAAATCTATTATTGTAATATATAAATTTCGTTAGAATCAAGGAAAAAAGTACTGAACTTTTACGTAATATAAGTCCTCCTATATGGCAGTGAATGCTGGACCATCTCCTCACAGATGGAGAAGAGACATGAGGCAACAGAAATGTAGTTCTACAGAAGAATACCATGGACTGAACACGAAATCAGAAATAATCAATATCAGGAAAGAAGGCTTGGAGAATTTGACACTCACGGGACATCCTGAAAGCAGATGGACAGTGGAAAGCAGCGAATAACCTACCTAACGAGGTTGTGTAAATGGTTGGCAGAACAGGGATTGGGAGAGATAACAAAAAGACAAACCTTACTAAAAATGATAAAGCACAGGAAGTTATGGAGAGCCATAATCGCCCAGGATACGTTACATAGAAGATAGTACTTTAAACACTTTTTGTTTTGATTTTAAATATACATGTTTTGTTATTCCCTTGTTTTTTTTATTTATTTTTACAATGTTTACGTTGTACAAAGAGCCACTCGAGATAGAAGGTTACAGATTAAGAGGCAACGTTTATATGACTATGCGTGGAAGATAACGGTTAGCCTTAGACTTGAACAGGTTAAGATTGTAGTGATTGGGGAAGCATCTCCTTGGGAGTCGGTTCCATAAAGCAGCTGTTCGTGGGAAGAATCTGTTCGCGTAGATCTTACATCTCACCAATGGAATACGAAGGTAATGAGGGTGGTTCGCTTGGGCGTAGCAGGGCGGGTCTTAGCCGTGAATGTTAGAACTGGGGGGGGGGAACTAAAGAATGTAGTTCGTCTGAACACTTTCCATGGATATAGCGACAGAGCAACGAGCTGGAATGAGATCTATAACCCCCCCCACATATAAAACTTATATAGAAGCATTAGAAGCTAACGTTTCGAACAGAAAAAAAAAAAAAATAGGGAAATTTTTTTGTTTATTTTGAAAATTAATGGCAGTAACGAATTTCGTTAAATTCCACCACTCATTATCAATAGCGTTGTTATAGAAGTCAGAATTTTGTTTAGTTTTCAGTTCCAGCAAATAAAATGAAGGGGTTTGAAGACTCACATCTTCCCTATAGCGTTATGGATGCAAACATAAGTATAAGCGTTAAAATTATGTGTTCACGCTAGTTTCTTTATTGGTTTTTGCGCATAGACTCAAGAGAGATTGTTCTATCTCCAGAGATGTACATAATATGATAACACTCACGTGAATTATATGTGTGTATGGCTAAGGGTTCATAAACTGATGCTTGCAACTATGTACTGTGTATAAGAATTGCTTACAGAGGTTTTATGTTTCCCGATTCGCAAATATGAACATAAAAATGCGTTTAAAAAGACGGGAATTGTTAGATATCTATCCAAACGTTATAAAAGAATTGGACCAAGAGGTGTAAAGATAGATCAATGGAAAGATGGATCAAAAGCTGTAACAACAGACATGCAAGTTAAAAATGTTTTCGTTTTTAAAAAAAGACAAAAAAAAGCTAAAAAGTTTTTTTTGTGTGCAAAATCTAGAAGAAATTATATAAAGAAACGCCGAAAATGAAAAGCACACGATACAAAATAAGACGAAAAATGTATTAAAAAAATAATAAAAAAACAACTCGCTTACCTTCAATATATCGATTAAAGATTTGGATTATTGTAGGTAAATTATTTCTCGCCTGACTTTGATTTTAATATTACAAAAAGATATAAACGTGTAGACGTGTATGAATATTCACTGCCTTTCCTTCCTTAGTAAATCTGTATGTGTTTTTCCTTTTTTTGTTTCGCAATGGTTTTTCTGAAATAATTTTACTTTTGATTTTCTTAGATTTTCCTCTCAATTCATTGGTTAGTGTTCCACTTGGTCAGTAATCAGTGCAAATAAAATAAAAATGAGTTAACTATAAAATAAAGACATTTACCAACTGATCTTTATGCATCACTTAACGTGTAAACTAAAATTCATTCGTTCAGCTTCAACAAGTCTTAAACAAAACAGCGAAAAAGAAAGAAACGAAAAAAAAAAAAACGAAACAAAGAACTAAAACAAAAAATAACTATTTATCAGTTGGTATGTGTCTGTGTGTGCGTGTATTTTTATGCATGACGTAAAACAAATAAATAAAATAAAATAAACACAAATAAGTTGTTTCATTCCGAAATTACTTTTGGTCGAAGCAAAGAAAAAAATAGTTTGTAAACAGGTTTATAAGTTTTCTTTGTCCGCTTCAAGGAAATTCCCAAGTAAATTTAGAGCAGCTGATTGTATCACCGCACGTGTCGCGTAATTCTTATTCTTATATCATATGCATTATCTTTGATTAAGGGAGGCAACCACACACTAAATCTTATCTAAATGGTACATCTTTAGCCGGCAATATCATTTCGAAAATACGACATTTGTGCTTGCTTTTCTTTATGTCTAAATCATTCTCTATGAAATTTCCCGTTTAATCGCTGCATATTACTTTTATTGAGACAAGATTCCCTATAAATTCCCGTGACTTACGAGAGATAGGTGTCATTACAATACTGTGTACATATTAAACGTTTCATAACAAATAATCAGGATTAGTACTTGCATATCTGAACCATAAGTTTGGCATCTCGGCTTCAGTCACTTTTCCACCGCCCTAACGTAGCTTCTCTGTGCCTTTTTTCTATAAATATTTTCATGGCAAATGTTCTGACGAGTGACTTAAACCTTTATTGGGTAATTGTTCTCTCTGCTACCTCGACTTCATTAATTTAAGCGTTATACTAGATTGGCAGTTAGGTCTCATCATTTTACTGTTAAAATTGCTAAATGCAAGTCCTATTTTAATAGTTTCTTTTCCTGCACTTCTCACCTATGGAACTCGCTTCCAGATTTTTATGGCTGCTGGACAATCTCATCCTAGATGAAGAAGAGACTTAAAGCAACAGAAATTTGGTTCTGCAGAAGAATCTGGTTCTACCAAGGACCAAAATTGTAAGCAACGATCAAGTTCTAGAAACAATGGCAAGAAAACGAACACTTATACTTAAAATCAAGAAGAGATAGTTGAAATTTTGGGGGCACATAATGAGGGATGAGGGCGTGGAAATTTTGATACTCACAGGACAGGTAAGAGGGACAGAGGAATTCTACGCACAACTATCTGATGAGTTTGAGCGAATGGAGTAAGATTTGGAAGAGATTGTCAAAAAGACAAAATTTATTAAGAGCTACAAAGGACAGGAAATTGTAGGGAGCCATGTTCGCCAACGTCTTGAAGGGATACGGCACATAGAAGAAGGAAAATATGATCTTCAAAAATCTAAATGTAACGTTAATCGTTATTTTCTGTCTCGTTTAATTCTGTTCTTTTTATTGTCTTTTCGCTTCAGTAACCCCTTGTGTCTTAGTGGCTGTATCGCCTTGTGTGGGGGGGAATGATTTTAAGAAGTCTATAAATAATAATGAATTTTTTTTTTTTTAACTATTCTCAAATGCGCGCACACACGCTTTCAGTTACACGCACGCGATATTTCATGTGGTTAGAAAAACACCGTTCTAATCCCTGGCTTTTATCTGGTTTCGACTTCTTAGAAATATAAAGCACTCCAGACCTCAAGTGAAGCTTGTATATTCGCACTATCACTAAAGATACTGGGAAAATGGTCGGTTCCTTGTACTTCCCCAGAAAGTACCTGACTCCGCCTGTCATGCTCTATCAAAGAGCCAGCTCAGGACAAAAACAGAATATTATTGCGATATTGGATTTGGAGTTGCCGAAACCCTCATTTTCCAGCCTCGACATAGGATCTAAGTGGCCTTGTAGCTGATTGATTATTTTATACCCTTTCCTACATACAAAACGTCGTAAGCCTATCGCTGCTCTAGCACTGTTTACATTGCAAATGTTCAGGCGAGCCACAATCGTTTGCTCCACTAATACAGGCCTTCATAGTTTGGACCCGCCATACCACGTTCATGGTGATTCGGTTTATGGCTACCCGCACATCCCTCGCAAGTGTAGTTAATCTTCATTTAGTCTTGTACTTATACAGGGTAGTCCAAAAGTAGGTAGACTGTATGTGGAATAGGTTTATGTATCGGTTATATTATTACAACTGAGTATCTTGATGATCCATTTCCTGAGAAATGGATTGGCCGAAGAGGTCCAATTGATTGGCTGGCATATTCATCAGACTTGACCCCAATGGATTTCTTCTTTTGGGGAGTACTCAAGGACAAAGATTATAATCGAAAACCAAGAAGTGTCGGTGATTTGAAAAATTACATAAGAGATGAATTTCAAGAAATTAATGCCCAAAAAGACTTGTGCAAAAAAGTTTGTCAAAGCATTAGAGGTAGACTTCAAAGTTGTGTAAATTGTGATGGAAAACAGTTTGAGCACCTGTGTTGATAAAATCTAAGAGCTTTTGTATTGTTCACAATAAAATTTAATTGTCATATAATAATGTAATAATTGTGTTAGTAAATATAATTGTATGTATATGTAATCTCAAAATAAATGTAATTATTTACTGTCCATCTACTTTTGGGCCACCCTGTATATATGAGAGACAGAGAGCACCTCATGGTCGAACAGTAATAAGCACAGTTGTCTTAAAGACTTAGTGATGATCACACTAATTAGAGTAATATTGAGTACAATACACGTGTTACCTTGTACCGTACTAAATGAAGTTTACTAAATATCGATAACCTTATCTAACATTCTGCCTATATTTTGATTTGATCGATTCGTTATTTTTTTTTTTTTGACTTATCAATCCTTTGCAAGCTATTTAAAATCAGAAAATATTTTTAGACTAAGAATTATTTTTTAGATAATAATGGTTCAGTGATACAATTTTATTAATTAACCCATAGCTGGGGTAAAGGAGGTGGATTCATACCTTTCCCAAAGATATTTGCAGGTAAGTGAATATAACGAACCTAACGGGGAAAGAATCTGTTCTTCGATTAACAGTTCCGAGTAATTATCCAATACATTACCGAAAGATCCAAGCTCATAGCTCTGGTATTCGCAAGCAGTAACCCATCTAGGCACTGACTAGCCTTGGCGTTGCTTAACTTTGGTGATCGTACGGGAACCGGTGTTTCAACGTGACGTGGCCGTAAGCCACGTATGCCTATAGCTGACAAATTTATTAAAAAACAGTGAACCTACGTTAATATTTTTTTGTCCTTACTGACTATACAAGCTGTTTACATAAGATTTATTAAATAAATAAGTTAAAACGTTTTTCCCGATCTTGTGATAACAAAAACAGTGGCAGTCGGGGTGGGGAATGAAATATTAATTTTAGTTGTGTTTTAGCGTTGACTGCATTTCAATGTGGGATGCGTAACTACACTTTTTGGCTTTCCTAATCACTACTGGTAGCACAAAGATTATAAACACGGACAGTGTCATCTGCGAGCCGAGTTCAAGTCCCGGCCTATTCCGTTGCGTCCACTTTCGCTTTAATGACCTTAGGGAATGTTATGAATCTATCTATTCTTATCACAGCTATACCAGAGTAGAATGGCACTAAGACTAGGAGAATGGCAACTCTGAATACAAAACCGTTGTGAAAGCAGAGTGGAAATACTTCGGTACCTTTCCCAATAAATCATTGTAATTTACAGATAGTAAACAAAGTAAATAAATCTATACTATTTACATTATTCGGACTATTGTCCTCATCTTCGTTGTCATATTTATTACAACGTTTCGGCCGTTGTACGCTCCGGCTTTCTTCAGGTGGTTGGAATGTCGAACCGAACTCTTTATTTCGCTCACTGGGGTAGACTGTTCTAGTTCCACGTGCCATGTTTAATGGATGTCAGTTATCAGTTATCTCCTGTTAATTCCCATCTATAAGTTCTCCATTGACTTAACCGGTTATTGAACTCACACTCTTTGGGTCCTGTCACTGGCCGAAACATTGTGATAAATATGGCGACAAAGATGAGGACAATAGTCCGAATAATGTAAATAGTGTACATAATATCTCATCTCAGAAATATAGGTAAATAAATCTGTGGGGAGCCATGACCACCTGAATTCAAAACCGTTGTGAAAGCAACGGGATTAACTGATTTGATTTTTTTTATTGCTTATCAGTCCTTTGTGAGTTATTTAAAGCTGAAACATATTTTGAATTTGTCTATATTTCTGAGATGAGGTATCGTAACTATTTACATTGTTGTCCTCATCTTTATTGCTGTATACTCGACGTTTCAGCCGTTGTGCCTGAAGAAGGCCGGATCGTACAACGGCCGAAACGTAGTAAATATGACAATAAAGATGAGGACAACAGTCTGAACAATGTATAAATATTTTAGATTATAAGAATATATTTATTTATGAATAAATATTGCATTAACAATATATATGTATTTAGAATGACAATTATTTTTCCAGTCTACTATTTAACCCATAATTTGTGGGGAGGTGATGGATTCATCCTGTTCATAAAGATATTTGCACGAATAAGGAGGAGTAGACAAGTTCGCCTATTCTCCGGTTCACACTCCTCCCTGGTCATTTGAACAGGAGTAAAGGGTTATCCATGGTTTCCTGTTCAGGATTGGGTTTCCGATTTCTTTTCATGGCTTCTCATTTCTTTTCGCTCACAGTAACCTCATACGTCTTAGTAACATTATCCCATTGCTTAGGGTGAATTTATTAAAAAAAAAAAAAAAATGATGAATGTAGCGAACCCGACTGGAATTCGAACTTTGCTTTAGGATTTCTCATTCCGAACTGCTATCCATTACACCACCCACATAGAGCTTCTGAACAGTTTAGTCTACAGCTTGGATTAATCCGTGATTAAATTACAGTGCCGCATGTTATGATTTCCTTATTTTAAGATATTTTTATGTTTATACATTCTTTTTATAGATACAAATATTTAAGTTAATGCTCTGTTTATAATAAACAGTATTAAACAACATTTACCGGCTTGAATGTCCGAAAATGTCGGTGGACGCATATTTTCTATGACAATTTTTCGGACATTCAGGCCGGTAAATGTCGTTAATACCTGTTTATTATAAACAGAGCATTTACTTAAATATTTGTATCTATAAAAAATGTATAAACATAAAAATGTCTTAAAATAATTATCGGACTTTGTTTATTTCATAATGTGTGACGTCATTTGTTTACATTTGGATACACATCGAACAGATATGAATGTACGTGAGAAAATCATGGAGAATTGTAGTTTAAAAACAGTAAAATCGACGTTGCCAACCGAAACGCTTCTCTGTGGCTAAATCGGTAAAATATGTCAGGCTATATGACGGTTCCGTATAGGATATAGGTTCGATTCTTGTCGGAGGACGCATAGTTTCTATGACAATTTCTCGGACATTCAGGCCGGTAAATGTTATTTAATACTGTTTATTATAAACAGAACATTTACTTAAATATTTGTATCTATAAAAAAGAATGTATAAACATATAAATGTCTTAAAATAATTGTCGGACTTTGTCCATTTCATAATTTCCTTAGATCGATATTATCAAGAAATCGATCCTGGTGAGATTCGGACGAGGATCTTCTGGTAGGAATGCAAAGGTTCTAACCCCTCGGCCAAGCGCACTGTTATAGAACCCTCAACGGATTTCGTTACAACAATTAGTCGTCAGTAAGAATAACTTTCTATCACCCTACAGTAGGCACCACGTATTTCGATATAAACATGAACACCCTTTTATGACATAGAATTGTATAATTTTACGGGGGATGTTTGACTTAACTCACCGGTTTCCTGATGTGCCGTTTGTGCAAATTAAACCGGGCCCTCACAATTCGAACGAAAAACCACGGAGTTACCATAACTGATAATTATAATGATTCTGTGTTTGTTCGTTTGAAATAAGTAATAAAATCGATACGCTAGACATTTGTAACGCATCTATCTTGTACAAACACTAACACTCATATTTATTTCTCTCTCTCTTTCATATATATATATATATATATATATATATAGAGAGAGAGAGAGAGAGAGATGCAACAACCTTTTCTTTCGTCCTGGGTAAGACGTTAAACTACATCCAGCAGCAAGGCCTCTGATCAGGAGGTTTTGAGGAACGTGGAATCAACTCTTAATTGCTGGTGTAGCAATCCAATCTAAACCAAAGAATACATATTCTATTTATACGAATCTATCCTAAAAATGCTGTCGGCATTAAATAACCCATTGAGGTTGATATGCCATAAAACAAAATAAACCAAACCAAACCAACCTTTTCTTTTGAACATATTTCGTGGAATATAACAGACAATAAAAATTTAATTAATTTTGATTTAGTTTTTCCAGTATTCTTACATTTTCCCGTTTGGTGTGACTAAGAGAGTGCAAACGTTGTCCTTCTCTCAAGCACTTTTGGCCATTTCTTTAGCCATTTTCAAGGGCATTTGTTTGGGGTGTTGTTAATTTCTCTTCAGTTTGACTGTTTAAGATGTACTTTTTGTGTTGCTTTGTATACTAGAAAAAGAGCATTTATTCCAAGACTTTGCACGATAAGCACAGCTGGAATTAAGGCGAGCGTCCTTTTATATTTTTTTTAAATGGTGTGTTGAAAGTTAAAAAATAAAAAAAAATAGAAAGACGCCCACTGGATAGAAATTAACGACACCTCAAACAAACCCACTTGAAAATGGCTAATGTGAACGAAAGCTCTTGGGACAATACGGACAATTTTTGCACTTTCATACTCCTACTAAATTGATTAAATTCTAGAATGCTAGAAAAACTAAATGAAAAATTAATTAAAATTTCCTTGTCTGTAATAGCCAACGAAGTGTGTGTGGGTTTTGGATATATAGTTTCTTTTTGTTCATGTTTCCATCACTTCTATTATTAAATATCCCACATTGTTATAATAGATCTGCCAAGAAAGTTGAAATGTAAGAGCCTGAACGTAAATTTACTGTGGAGATTAAAGCACTTTCTATACATTTTCGTCTTAGTAAAACGCTTTCTTTTTTTTAATTAGAGTAGCATTTTTTAAATAAAATTATGGTCAGATTGATAATTGTGAGCAACTAATGCATTGAATGTATTGTTTTGTAAAAGGTTCCTTTTGTGTTCATATAATCTTTTATTTAGGTTAAAAAAGATTAAATTTAAAATATATATAGCGATGAGAATGATATTATTTGTATATTTCTAATGTTTTTATCTAGTTGACATGCAGGAGCACAATGAAGGTTTGGGAAAATTATATTACTTCTCCAGTTCTTGATATTGAGTAGTGTGTTTTTGAGCTTGGCTAAATTTTAAATCCAGCAGACTTTAATGACCTCAGTATGAGAATCACCAGTCCTTTTGTAGCGGTACCTGATAAAGATTTTTTATTGCCTCTTCATTAGCCATTTTCCCCTCATACGAATCTCTCTCTCTCACTCCGGTCAGACGATACCAACTATAAGTCGGGAGGTGCATGACTGAAAACTCTTTTTTTTCACATTGACTTATTAGTGCGTTATTAAGAATGTATATGAACTTTGTTTTCCCGCATATCATCTAAATAAAAAAATTAAAAAAAATATATATATAAAGAATACCTTTGTCATGACTTCTTATTTAATATAAGGAGAATACATGGATGTCTGTCTCTCACATATATATATATATATATATATATATATATATATATATATATATATATATATTACCGAGCGTAGTGCGAGATTTTGTTAGTTTTTACGCAAAAAATAAGGTGGCACTATACACAGGTAGATTTTAGAAGAGGTTAAATATCATGCATTTTTGGTGACCTAAGTACGGGTAATTTTTTCAGGATGGGCTAAAATTCATGCAAAATATTCAGGGTTCGTACTATACATGAAGTTGGTTTTATATATATATATATATATATAAAGACATTTTTTATGTTTATACGTTCTTTTATAGATACAAATTTTTAGGTAAATGCTCTGTTAAAAAAAAAAGAACGTATAAAACATAAAAAGTGTCTTTAAATAATTGTCGGACTTTGTCCATTTTCGTTATATATATATATATATATATATATATATATATATATATATATATATATATAATATTAGTGGTAAATATACATACATATGCAAAATATATAAATACCCATACATGTATATTTTTTGAATAAAAATTCAAGAGGATAGAATCCAGGTAGAACTCAATGTCCAGGACAGAGTAAGGATATAATAAAAGGCTTAAACACCTAATATTCCATGGTCATAATTTATTCCATTGGAATCGTAAATACGATCCATTCATCAGACCTACAAATTCAATTCTGTTTTCTTTTTGAATTTGTAGGTCTGATGAATTGGATCGTATTTACGATTCCAATGGAATAAATTATGACCATGGAATATTAGTGTTTAAGCCTTTTTATTATATATATATATAAAGAATTAATGGATTTATTTTTAATCCAACATTTATATTACTCTACAGGTTATTATAGTAGATACTTCCTATTTGGAAAAAAACGTTCCATTTTTGTTTTTAAACAGCGTTTATTAAGATTTCTTGAATGCATTGGCCAATAGACGTAATACACACTGTTTAATAGATAAAATGAGTTGTCTCATGTGAAATTATATATATAATTTAAGTAAGTGGGGGTAATAAATGAATAAAAAACATTTTTATTAAGATTTTCTAAAAGGGAAACGTTTAAAAAATAATTTCATTTATTTGTGAATAAATACAGAAAGTTTCATTAAAATCCGACATCTGATTTTTGTAAGAATTTCCAAATCAGTGTGTTTTTTCACCTAAAATTTCGCATACTAATTTATGGTCACTCGCTGACAAAAAAAAAAAAAAGACAATTTTTGAGGTTCTAAAAAGGATTTAAAAATATATCAATCAAAATTCTTTCCTCTTTATACATACAGGTTTTGACGATAAAACTTTATTTTTGTTAAGTTTGTAGCATTTTTCAGCATTTATGGTCATTTTTTGCGAATCTTTGGAGGTATATATATATATTTATATATATATATATATATATATATATATATATATATATATATATATATATATGGTGTGTTACGTGCAAGTGAAAAGGCTAGTTGATATGTTATAATTCACCAGATGTTTCCTTTTATATTTAGGTGGAATTGATTAAAATATTTTACTTGAGAATCTATGTCATAAAATATAACGAATGAAAATGCAGAACCAGGTGATTCAATTTTTCATTCTGGATTAATATCTAATGGACACCCAGCATAACGACATTATCGTACATTTGAATACAATATTGTAAAATGCTCAAGTACGCTGTACATATTTAATCGCAACGCTAAGAAACAGTTGCGGCGTCAGCTGTTGTAAAAAATTTGTAGAGTCGTGTTAATAAATAATTAATTTTGTTTATCTCTATTAATCTTGTGTTAAGTAAATCCACCTTACACTGGTTTTCGTTGTGGACACTTCTGGTGATTTTCTGGTAAATGGTGCTTTCCGACGTTGAGAAACTTTGTTTAACTTATTGCTAACATAGAGAATAAAATGATTTTTTTAAAGCTAAGTATTTTATGGTCGTTTTTCAAATAAAGTCCTTTTTTTTTTTTTTTTTTTTTTTTTTTTTTTAGATATATTTCGGAGAGAAAAAAGGTCGTCGATGACATCTTTATTTATAAGAGATATGAATGTCAAACGATATGATGATTTTTCTAAGCGAAAGTATGGGGCACCCAGTGAGGAACGATCTCGTATCAAGTGATGTATGACCACAGAAAATTTTCATTTTACCTCGATTAAGACAATGCTATTTTTTTTTGTTTTTTTTGTTTTACTTTTTTTAGATTAGCTTGATCAGACGCTAAGCCACAGGTTTCGGACGCCCATTAGCGACCTAATTCATTATAGTATTGAGTAACAAAAAATCTCGTCCGACATTTTGTCGTTAAATGACGTTAGTGGCGTTTGGTTTGAAATAACTTAATTAAAAAAAGATCGTTTCGGATTTTATTGTCACAGCTGCCAGGTCAGTTTGCATTAAAAAAATATAGCGTATATTGATACTAAAATTAAACATTAAAGAAGGAAATAAGCGACTTTTTCAACATATACTTTTTTTATCTTGATCGGGGTAAAAATTCGATTCAAACGTAAAAATAGATTTTATCTAGTTAATAGCCAAGCGTACAAGGTTTTGCAGTGGGGAGTTCTCGCTGAACGTTTCTCTGCAGTCGGACAGACCACGATAGTTTATTTCAGAAAAAAATTATTGCTTTAAAATGCAGAAAGTCAGATCAGTTTTTTTTTTTTTTTTTTTTTTTTTTAATAAATAACCATTTTTAGAATGATAATGGTTCACAAGATGCGGGAAGCATGATGGCTGTCAGAACGGAAATTAGCATCGGTGAACCGAGTTCAATTTCTCTCTTTTCTGTTGTGATCACCTCGCACTTCTCTTTCCCCACCTATTATTCAAATAAAAGAGTAGACTGGGCTCCCTAGCCTAGGATGGCAGCCAGTCTAGTAGAAGGAAAACTCTTACATCAAAACCATGGAAAAGGCAACCGGAAACCATTTTACTCTCTTTCCCAAGAAGTTATGACAATTCACAAGAAATAAAGAAAACGGAATCTGTGGCGAGCCATAATCATTTATGTCCAGAACGATGGAGATCTTCGAGAAATAAAATCACCAGATCAAAACTGGCCAAACCGTTGTTGGTATGTCCTTACAATTAAAGCTTAATGACCAGAGACATAATGAACATTTCCTGCTACTTCCCTTGGTAAATAGTACTTTTTGAACTCGTACAGCATAGTGTCTGATCTAAACTCATTTTAAAAAGGTCAAATCGACACACAGTTTAACTACTCTGATATTAAGTAATCTGCAAAGAAAGAAAACAACATTGAAATATAAAAATTAATAGTAATTTGTATGTAGTAAAAAAGAACTCTCAAAATTATCATGTAAAAAAGCGTCAGGAATTTCTTTTTAAGTGTGTGTGTGTGTGTGTGTGTGTGTGTCACACGCACACACACACACAATTGCCCTTCTTCAGACGTACACCCTTGTGTAAATTAATTGAAATAAAAC
>CAHIKZ030002489.1:420000-544028 GCA_903632075.3 Acanthosepion pharaonis | reverse complement strand
CATTGTGTATATGTGGTATAACGGCTAATGTCGCGGAAAATGGATTCAGCGCCCGAGTTCATGTTCCGGCTTAGGTTAGAATAAATTTATTTCTTGTCTTCCCAGGTATAGGTTAACTTGCAGAGTATACTGGGATCATTATACAGGGTGACTGAAAAGTAACTCCCTATTTTATGTATGATGGACTCTCTTGTCTCATCATAATGTTTACAAGACGGGAGAAGCCATCATGCATAAAATGGAGAGTTATTTTCCAATCTGCCTGCATTTGATAGCGCAATCAATCCATGAGAAAAATAACTAGGAATTCGTCTGGAGAAAGCAACTGATTAAAAAATATTATATTTCTTAAGATACCATGACAATTCACAAATGTAAAAAAGAACCTCTGAAGAGCCATCCTAAATGGACAGGACATTTTAAAAATTGATGAATAGATATCTGGATATAGATAAAAAGAAGCAGGTATAAATTAATGTTAAGCAGTTTAGGCATGATCGTTAAATGTAACAATTATTAACGATTAAGTGATTATTTGATATTAGAGATTAGTAAAGCAGAGTATATTCCTTTATAAATGACTCCAATGCACAAGAAATAGGTTTTAAGATTTCAAATGAAATACAACACTTAGGATAACATTGAGAACATTTGCTTCAATATATGTAGTTCTGATGAGTAGACACATTTTTACTGAGAGAGAATCAATGGAAAGTGAAAACTAGATAGAATCTCCCTCTAGTTCTCTCAGTCAGTTCAAATCTATCTATCTATCTATCTATCTATCTATCTATCTATCTATCTATCTATCTATCTATCTATCTATCTATCTATCTATCTATCTATGTGTGTTTGTGTGTGCCTATGTGTGTCTGTGCGTATGAGTGCTAGTTCCGTTTATTTCAGTCTGAATTTTTGGCAGGAGATGTTACCATCCTTTACATTGGAACTATGCCTTCTTCTTTGTTGTAATTATGATGACGTTTCAGCTGTTGTACTCCCCACCCTTTCACTGTCGAAACGGTTAAATGTAACTCTCTCTTCTACTGCAATAACTTCTTCCCTCGCACTTCCTGACAGTGAATTCCCTTCCTCTTACTTGCTTAGCTGATAACTATAATTTTCAAAAATTTAAATGTAATGTCAATCGACATTTTCTGAAGACTTGATCTTGATTCCCGTCCTCTTTATCCTTTCCTCAAACACCACTCTTTACTCTTAATTTCACTCTCTGTAACCCCTTGCGTGTTAGTGGCACTCCCCCCCTTGCGTGTTAGTGGCACTCCCCCCTTGCGTGTTAGTGGCACCCCCCTTGCTTGGGTTGAAATGCTTAAAAATGATATTTTTAAAATACATTACAATTACATTTTGAATTTCAGTATTTTCAACTTTCTGAACAACTCTTAAAATAGCCTAGGCAAACATAAGAAAACTATTATGAAAGCCAGTTCAAAATATAAAAGTACTGCACATTCAAATTTAGTTCAATTTTCTACTTTGTATCACAATCTTACAACTACTTTATACAGATGTATACAATAAAGCAAATAACATGTAACTCTTGCAATTGGAATATACAAATAAACAATCAAGCCTATGTTACCTACTTTTTAATTTTCTTATGTGTTCTCTTTGCTTAAACAGAGAAAATCCACAGAAAATTTAAATAGTAAGGTGGGGATTTTAAAAGGTCATAACTTACAAAATGATTAAATTCGATATGTTGCTAATAAATATTAAATATTCTCATGTTTAATTTTTATCCATTTAGAAACCGCTTTTCATGTGCTATATATTGTTAACGGGATTTTGAGTGATATTTTTAAATTTTGAATCTTGTAAAAATATATCGGCACATCTGGGGTCTATTAAGATAAGATATTAATTACTTCCCTTCCTACAGCATTCTTTTTCAAGGTCTCTCAATTGCAATATCCTTATTGTTAATTTCACTCAAGTTTATTTTCTGTTGCCACAGCAGAATATGACAACACAACTATGTTCAGGGATCAGAGTCACCTTTAATGACAGGATAAACATTTTGTACAGCAAATGAAGTCAATTACAGAGTGATAAAGGTCAAATCGCATATTGGGGGTGGGCTTGGTGTTTGACCGAAAGAATTAATATCATTTCAGTCAGTTATGTGCCATGCGTGATACACGCTTAGGCTCAGGCGATCATGTATCTTTCGATACATGACTGACGTGGCAGATTTTTCCCACAGGAGGTTGCCATTTCTGCGGTAGACCAGTTGCCATCCAAGGTTAAAGAACCCGGTCTGTCCTGCTTCTTCTCCTCCCAGCTACGAGAAGAAGATTCATACATTTCTCAAGGGTATTAGCACATAAGTGAATGAAATGGATTCAACTGGAATTCGAACTCGGCTCTCCGATTCCTCAATCCGAGCCGCTATCCATTATTCTTTTTTCTCGCAGTAGGTTGCCATTTCTTTCTGCGGTAGACCAATTGTCATCCAAGGCTATAGAACCCGGTCTTGTCCAGCTATTTACCCATAGCTGGGGAGGGTGAGAAGTAGAGGATTCATGCCCTTTCTCTAACCCTAATCCTAACCCAAGGGTATTAGAACGTAAATGAATGTAATGGAATTCGACCAGCTTGAGACTTACACAGCATTCCATATATAGAACCTTTTGTAAAGGCTGTTGTCATTTTAGAGCTGTGTCCAGCGTTCTGCAAAATTCCTCAATCCGAGCCGAGATCCATTACTCCACTGTGCCTCCTCCAGTTATTTAATTAGGTATTTAATCTAAATTATATATAAAATAGGAATAAGTAATTGATATTCATAAAAAATAAATTTAAGTGTTATTCAATATCTATCCCATAATATATCACATTTAGTGAGTGACTTGCTTATGTTAATGTAACGCCATTATTATTTTCATTAGATTTTTAAATTAACCTAAACTGCACAACGAACTAAAGATGGAGGGTCAGAGTTAATATTTAACGTAGGAGGTATCCCAGTATGGAAATGTTGAGGGAGGAGCTGTGCAATTTTTACCCATGTACGCGTGGGGCCCCATCTTTAAACTTTTTGCCACATTCCATTCGAATGGGTATATGAATAAATACCAACCCCAGCAGTTCAGTTCAGCATACCTAATATAAATCAATTTACTCATGAAACAGAAAGCATTTCAGTAATTGTAAAAAGTAATGTTATGCATTCTAGTTCATTTTATAAAACCTGATTTTTAATACTGAATATGACTATTGTTAC
The DNA here is from genome assembly GCA_903632075.3 of Acanthosepion pharaonis. Classification (NCBI taxonomy): domain Eukaryota; kingdom Metazoa; phylum Mollusca; class Cephalopoda; order Sepiida; family Sepiidae; genus Acanthosepion; species Acanthosepion pharaonis. The sequence continues at coordinate 540,781 of CAHIKZ030002489.1, read as the reverse complement.
ACTTAGTATATGTATATTGTTTACATTTGCGCCCACCTACATAAATATGCCGTCCTTTGAGGAAATGTCATGTAGCTGAGTGTGTACATAAAAATCACTACAACATTTGACAGGTCACATAATGAGGCAAGAGGTTTTGGAGAATTTGACACCCACGGTTTAGATTGAAGGCAAGAGGGACAGAGAAAAAGAACGCATAACCTATTTAGGGAGTTTGAGTAAATGTATGGAAAAGCCAGTTTTAGGAGAGACAACAAAAAGACAGAATTTATTAAGAAGCTAGACAGATAATTGTGAACGGCACATAGAAAAAAGACGATTCATGGGCTGTCTTATATTTTTGTAGACTAAAAGACTATTTCTTGAGCGCGAGGAATTTTCCTTTCCTTTTTGTAGATTCTTTGAATATTCTAGTGGATAGTATCTATTGAGAAAGTGCTTAATTAGTAAGTCTATATGTATATTGTTGTCTTTAGGATACAAACAATTTCTTTTAATCCGTGAGCATTATCTATAAATTATGGTTTCTTTAGATTGGTAATTATCAAAATTTAAATAATAATGATTGTCTGTAGGTTTGGTATAAAGCGATCTTGATATCTTATTGTTAGTGATGTGTATTAATACGTATATAAATGGAATAACTGTAGGAGAACATGCTAGTGTAAATTTAATGCTCTTATGGTAATTGTTGATATATGTATTAAATTCGTGTAGGGCGTATTCGCGTCCATATAAAAAAATAGTCAATATATTTATAGCAATAAATAGATTCCAGATGGTATCTTAATATCAATTTTCAATTAATTAGATCATTATAGTTATCATATAGTGTTTAATTCTATGCCCATAATGTTTATATCTACATCGCTTTTATTTCGGTATTTAGCACTCTTCCTTCATAAATATAACACATTTTAAACAATTTATATATTTATAGTTTTTTTTAATCATTTCACCCCAAGAACAACAACAAAGCCACTAAGACGCAACGGTTACTAACTGAGAGAGAATATGAAACAGATATTAAGGTGAGAGATCAGTAAAAGAACAGGAATGATTGACATTGCATTTAAATTTTTGAAGTTGACTGGGAAGTAAGAAATTGAAAGAGAGCTCCACAAGAAGGAAGTGCGAGAAAATAAACTGTTAGCATAGAAGTTACATTTACACCTAGCTATTTCAACTGTAAAATGATTTGACCATGTTACCAATGTACTATTGCGGTTAAATGCATAAAGTCTAGGTAAGTTCATCAGAACTATTACCATGAAAGTATTTATAGAAAAGGTTCAGGAAAGCTATGTTAAGGTGGGAATATGACTTAAGCCTAGATGCCAGGTCAGGATCAATAATATTGCAAATTCATCTTTGTCAAGTCTCTAAATACATAGCAGATGCATCAAATCCCGGGTGTGACAGTAATGTTCATTGCATGGACGAATGATATAAATGCTTAAGAGAATTATGTAACTGTAGGAATCCCATAAATTGTTCATTGAATAATAAATGTCTTACAGAATTTATAGTTTACCAGTGTACTATTTCATCTGCTGAAAATCCAGATATCAAAAATTTTTATATTGGTAGCACTAAAAATGATTTTAAATTGAGATGCTACCAGCACCGGTCTTCCTTCAAAAACAGTGAGTATAATAACCAAATATCCCTATCTAAATATTTTGGCATTTAAAAGAAACAAATAAAATCTCCACAATAAAATAGAAATTATTACAAAAAACGAGAACTTCTAGGTCTTTAACTGAACAATGTCTTTTGTGTCTGCATGGAAAGTTATATATTATTAAGTTTCTTAAAAATAAAGATTTATTAAATCAACGAAAAGAAATAATTGTCTTTTGTAGACATTGTATTATGTTCACTTGAAAACATAATAAAACTTTTATAATTATATATCAATTATTTGATTACAAATAAAAAAAAATGTGAACTTAATTCCGAAATTTAAACTTAAATTTTAACAATGCCATATCTAATGTACCATTAAAAATAATAATATTGCATTTTAGATCTTTATAATCAAAAATATAAATATATAAAATATGATTAATGATACTTGGAGCCCCTTTAAGATAACAATGTATTGGAAAAATAAATTAAAAAAATAAATAAAAATGCCAAAATTGTTCGATACATATAACTCCATGTATTTTAGTGTATCTTATGTATGTTACTAAAAAGGTACACAGAATGACACGTCACATATACGAAAGTCCGTTTAGGCAAGCAGAAATTACATACCTACACCAATTTTTTCACTTTTCCATCTTAGATTAGACCTGTTTCCTGATTCGTCAAAAAAATACAACAACCATATAAAATTTTTAAATCTCATCCCCCAACTTAAATTCTTAAATATAATACTACTTTGCTTAAAAAAGTAAATCATTTTTCCTGAATTTATTCAACATCGCTTGAGAATAGAACAAAAATTTTAATTATAATTTTTAGTTCCGAAACAGTAATTTCTGTGTCGCGATTAAAACATATTTTTAAATAACACACACACACACACACACGCACACACACACACACACACACACACACACACACACACACACGCGTATATATATATAGTTGAGGAACATAACTGAAATAATAAAACAAAAAAAATTTAATATACAACGTAGTGTGTCTGAAAATTTTAATTTTTTAATATTTTTTATTTTTCAAATTATATATATATATATATATGTATATAATGATTCATTGTAATATATATATGATTCATTGTAATATATATATATATATATATATATATATATATATATATATATATATATATAAGTTATGAAAAAAATAATCCGTATGGGTAATCCCAAGGAGGATGAAATCCTGAGACCTCAATATAAGTCCAGAGCTAATATTTTGGAAGTGCTATCTGATGATCCAAAATTCCTTTAAAAGGGCTCTGGTGAAATAAATTATTATAATGGTACCTTTAAAGTGGTTTGTTTTTTTTTTTAATATATATATATATATATATATATATATATATATATATATATATATATATATATATTTATTATTTCATTCATTCAAAAAGTAATTTAGTAAAGTTAATGATATAAAATGGCGAAATCCCTATGCTAACAAAATTTTAAAGGTGCATTAACCAACCAGTCACTTGATGAATGTTATGAACCTTGTTTTTTTTTTGTTTTTTTTTTTAAATTATAAACTCTTCATTAAATACGTAAGTACTTTTGACTGTACATTCAGTCATCTTCAGGCATGGAAATTATTTTGTTTTCGGTAAAATTTATGATGCTACCTGAATTTTACCAAGAACAAAATAATGCTGTGGTGTTAATAATAACACCCTGTAGATCTTCTGCTCATATTCAATGGAAAGTAAAGCGCGTCGAACTGATCTACTCGATATGCATCTAGTATCTCCTGTAATGAATGTTATTTGAGCCAGTGTCTTTTGTTATCAATTCTGTATGTAACCGAGTGGTTAAAAAGTTCGCTTTCTGACCATGAAATCCTGGTTCGAATCTCAACATGATTCATCAGTGATATTATTGTCTTGGGAAGGTGATCGCAGCGGGAAGTACCTGAAAGCCATATCAGGCGTTGACTCAAAACTTGTGAGGGAAGTTGGATATACGGAACTGTTCGTCGACCATTGTGCTTGCACAAATTTACAACTCATCGTGACCAATGGTTTGAGCGTTGTTCAAAATAATGATTACGCCACATGGTATGCTCTCTTCCGGAAATTATAATTAATGTCTAGAGATAGTTACAGTATAAACCATTTTCACGCATTTTCTACACGAATAGCTAACCGCTCTAGCAGAAAGACAAATTCGGAAACGAACAGCCAGCCATTACAGACAATTTTAGGAAAACATCTGTGCTTACTGCCATGATTGATCAGGTAATTCTGGTAGACATATATCATCATAGATATCAAATGTCCTACAATTCACGACTCGGATAGGAAACTTTCGAGAATTTGAGAACGTTTTGTGCTTATAAGGTACTATTCAACTTTGCTTGATTGACGACGCACTCCGTGGTAGAGTCAGTCTAGAGTAAGACAGATCTAACGACGGTTTCTCTTGCAAATGGCGTAAAAAGTTTTAATACTGGCGGAGAGCTCATATTTTTCTTTAATAAGATCTCTCAACTTAATAAGATTAAGGTCGGTAAACGAAGAAGAAAAAACTATTTAATAAATAAACGGAGCTTTTATTTAAATATGGGTATCCACTTAAATAATGTTTAAAGTGATAAGATCTATCGGAGCCAAAAAAAAAAAAAAAATTAATATATATATATATATATATATATATATATATATAACAAACAGTCCCAACACTTTTTGATTTTTCTAATCTGTTTCATGCTATATGCAATCGTGGCCTGACGATTGCATCTAGCATGAAACATCCTGTCGCCTCTATGTATTGACTTCTATGTTCACTTTTATATTTACACACGCTCTATCTCTGATATCGAGCACTTTATCCCGTAAATATAGCACACCTTAAGACTATATTTTTTCATATATATATATATATATATATATATATATATATATATATATATATATATATATAAAATTTAAGTAAATTTAAACTCGGTGGGTGAAGAAACTGATAGCTCAATTTTCAAATAAAGTGGCATCTGAGGAAAAATGGGGGGGGAAAGCACCAGAAACATCAAGGCGGAAGAAATCGTCCAGTACCTTAAACTCTGATGATCCCATGTATAAAACATAGGTAGGTAGTACCTGGTTCATTAGAATTTATTATATATATATATATATATATATATATATATATAATTATTTATCCGAAAATTATAACATAAATATGTTATAAAATCACTACAAAATAGCCATTTTGTTTCAACACCTCTGGTGTCTTATCAAGGACGATGTTGAATATAGAATAAAGGGTTTTTTCTATATTTTTATATTCTCTCTACTCTGTATTGAGCACTCTTTTAAGAATAGTAATTGTTGGTTATTGAATTTATTCCGTATACACCAATCCTATAATTGATATATATATATATATATATATATATATATATATATAGATAGATATATAGATAGATAGATAATATTAGTGGTAAATATACACATACATAAGTATATAGTATATATACATAGGTGCATACACATACATGTATATTTTTTTGAATAAAAAATTCCAAGAGGACAGAATCCAGGTAGAACTCAATGTCTAGGACAGAGTAAGGATATAATAAAAAGGCTTAAAAAATTAATATTCCATGGTCATAATTTATTCCATTGGATTGTGATTCATCCAATTCATCAGACCTAGAAATTAAAAAAAAAGACTTTTTGAATTTGTAGGTCTGATGAATTGATCGTATTTATGATTCCAATGGAATAAATTATGACCATGGAATATTAGTGTTTAAAATTTTATTATTATTATTATTATTATTATTATTATTATAATAATATATATATATATATATATATATATATATATATATATATATATATATATATATGAATGTGTGTGTGTGTGTTCAGTTAACAGAAAATTTGCTTACAGATCATTGAAAAATAAAGTGTTCATATACTGCTATTAAGAAATTTTAAGTAATATTCGTTATCTTGATGGTGGAATTGTAAATATATTTAACAATTCATAGAGACACTTTCTGTTCAGTGAAGAGTTTCGTTCTCATGCGCGACATCATCACAACTAGCAAATACAATCATAACGATAAAAAATAATAATAAAACAGCAACTAACATTAACCGCTTAATTATGTAGAGATAAATAATTGATTGGTTTTTTACGTCTTACCAATCTTGGAACCAGAACATATTTTTTGAATCTAAGAAGAATCCTTTTTTTCCGAGTGAATATTGCATTAACAATATTTTAGAATAACAATGATTGTTCCAGGTACATTTCTACTACTTAATCCATATCTGAGGGGGGAGATCGATTCATATGTTTATCAACATTTTGTGTGTCATTTTGAACCAAAACATTTGGATAGGATGAATTTTTCTACTTTTGCGAGTGATTATTGCATTAACGTTTTGGTGGGATAAAAATGATTTTTCCAAATTCTTATTTAACTCATAACTAAGGGTCAAGATGGATTCATAACTTATCAATCTTTTGTAAGAATAATTTTATTTATTTTGCAAATAAATATTACCATTAACAATTTTTTGACTATAATGATTTTCCATACATATTCCTACTATTTAACTATAATTATGATATATCCAACATATACTGCTGGTGTTAATAAATCAACACTCAGCACCTGAAAACTGCGTCGTTTATGAAAGTCAGAGACGTTCTAAATCGAGGAATTATATATATATATATATATATATATATATATATATATATAAAATAAAAAATATCTATAAGAACACCGGATTATATATCTTGCTGTTCTTCTTTTTTATATATATATATATACATATACATATATATATATATATATATATATATATATATATATATATATATATATATATATATATATATATGTATGTATGTATGTATGTATGTGTGTAGAAGTGTATGTGTGTAGTTAGATAGATATATAGCTGGCCTCTTGTATTCGGGGATATCCGTCTATTAGGGTGTCTAGCCAATTTTTATGGTAGACGTTCACTCAGGCACATTTGTGTTTGTTCACTACCCACAGAGCCCATCTGTGGTTTATACTGCAACTATGCTGAAAAGATCTTAGTTACAATTTTTGGGAGATAGCGTGTTATCTAGCGTGATCAACAATCTGAACAAAGGTCAGCACACTAAACCCTCGGTCACGATGACTTGTGACTTCGTGTCCAGCACAGCTAACGACGGCCATCAAGTGCTCCGTATCCAAAACTCTCTCTCTCTCTCTCTCTCTCTCTCTCTGTATATATATATATATATATATATATATATATAATAAAAATATACGTAAAAAAATGTACAAAAAATCTTATATGCAATTATGCTGTTTTAATGTTAAAACAGCATAATTGCATATAGACATTTTTTTTTTTTTTTTACGTATATTTTTCTTCATACTGTCGGATTCTATCCATATATTTGCTTACATATATATATATATATATATATATATATATTTAAATATATTACTCTATATATATTTAAATATATTTATTCAGTTATTATTTTTCAAAGTCTATCCATCCATCTATCTATCTATCTATCCATCTATCTATCTATCTATATATATCTATATATATATATATATATATATATATATATATATATATATCTCTGCCTACCTGCCTGCCTGCCTGTTTCATTATGTGACCTTGCAAGGCCATAGTATAATGCTCTAAACTCTCAACTTGTTGTGGACACGTATATATAAACGCTGACATGTTTACTGCGTATGATAGTTCTTTTTTTGTGTGTAGATTATCAAAGTACTCTCTGGTGAAAAGTAACCTCCCAACAGGCATTCATATATCCACCACAAATATTGCAACTGCCTTATGTGTGCGATACCGGGTGGCCATTTCGCTTGTCTTAATCCTTTAAATCCACCAATTCTCATCTCTTGGCAATATCAATCAATGGCGAGTTCAAATCCGCAAGTCATCCAGACAAGTAACGGCTGACACAGGTAATGAATGGCCTAGTAGTAAACGAACCTACCTGTTCTCTTACTTCCTTCCCCCCACATGGACTGCTAATTCTTTCTAATGAGTCCTTTGCTAAGGTCACCTATGTCTCTCTTTAATCTTATAAAGCAGATAATTCTAGTGTTACAAAAGTAATTCATTGTTCATTTTTATCCTTTTTCACTTTCTTTTTTTCTATCTCTTTTTAACATATTTCATTCTTTTAGGCAGACACAATATTTTATCTAGCTATGTATGTATGTATGTATGTATGTATGTATCTAATGCTCTTTGTTCATATCTATCTATCTATCTATCTATCTATCTATCTATCTATCTATCTATCTATCTATCTATCTATCTCTGTTCAAATCTATCTATCTATCTATCTATCTATCTATCTATCTATCTATCTATCTATCTATCTCTGTTCAAATCTATCTATCTATTCTATCTATCTATCTATCTATTCATATCTATCTATCTATCTCTGTTCAAATTCCTTCTTCATCTATCTATCTATCTATCTATCTATCTATCTATCTATCTATCTTCAAATCTATCTATCTATCTATCTATCTTCGTAAAGATGGAGGATTCGCACGATGGAATCAACGATTGAACCTTCGTTATAGGACATCAACTGTGGTTGCCCTGTTGTAGTATGTTATCCAATAGGTCGACTTGTCCAAGACACTCTATGCAGGAATAGATAACTCTCCGGCTTTCAGACCAGATATATGGTGTGAACTGGTCATGTGCTCAGTGTCGAAGCGACTCTACAACCACACTCGGATATCGGACCAATGATGATTACAATAATGCTGCTGATGATTATGATAATGATGATATTTGATAGTAAATTTTGATCATCACTGGATACCTTATATTTGTGGTTTTGTACCAAACTAATCTAAGCTTAGTAGATGACAACAATAATCCCTATAGTGAATCATTTTGACTTCCTGCAACATGGCTGATGCTTACCTCCAAGAAAGCAACTCATTAGGCTTTCTTCGTCTTACTTTTTTTCCTCTGATATGAAGTGGAGTGATTGTATTGAATCATCTGTTAGGTTTCCCGCCAAGAATTCTGGTTGGTTCACTGTGTCGTACCAGACAGTTTTTCTTGTCAGAATCTATTTTGCATATTTATAAATTGCTATCCACCCGTGCATTGAATATAGCAGCCATATTTGGTCTGGAGCTTCTGTAATATATCTAGAGATTTTCGATAAAATCCAAAGAAGTGTCTATAATTTTAATGGTCTTGATCTGATTTCAGTCGTTTTCTCAACACCAGGACGTGAATTTCCTATATATTTTCTATAGATATTTTCATGATAATTGCTCTGATTTTATTCACCTCCCCGGCCCACAGACATGAATTGTACATATGGGGACTAGTTAGGAATTTCATCGAGACATTGCGGTATTATGGTGGATGAGAAAGTTAAGTAAGAATGTACTGTTTTGGTGTTAGGAGCATTGTGGTATGTTTGGGTAAGTGATTGTGGCTAGCTAAGTTTAAATTTAAGAGAGAAGAAGACCGTCCTTTTTCACATTCCTTATTTTGGAATTGTGACACATTTCTGTAAATAAGCGGAATAAATATCCGAATAAATATAATATGTTCTTTTATTTTCCTTTCTCCTCAATAAAGTCTTCTCATTCTGTTTCACTCTCAGTAATCCCTGGCGTCTTAGTGGCATTATCGCCTTGCTTAACGTCATACGATTAATATACATATAAACTTAAGTGTCAATTAAAACATCAATTCATTGGTGTTTTCACCGTCCTCCATTTGTAGAACCAAATTATGTATGTGTAACATTCGAGGTAGTGTAGGTGTGGCAATGTCTTGTCTCGTAAAACAGCAAAGCACGTAAAAATGATGCAAGTGACAATGACATTGCATAAAATCTCATCTTAAATTTAGCTGGTGTCACTTATCTCATCATTCAACAGACTGTAGAAAGTACGTGAGGATTCGTAGTTGCCGATCAACCAGTGTACCATTATTGAAACTATAGGACTAATTCCCAGGTAGTTCAGGGAAGATCTCTATTTGACTGAAAGTGACTGATAAATTGTCACCTGATTAGACTAGTAATTTTCCCAGCTTTGTCGAGTTCGTATTCGATAGAGACGGCAAGAGGCTATAAGTCTAGCCTCTCAACATAGTGCTGTGGATATCCGTTTAATATACTCTTGTATACTCCACACTTTACACTAGTGAACTTCATTCTTTACATTCGTGAACTCCATTTCCCAGTGTATTCAGACAATGGTAGGTAACGCAAGCTATTATATACGTATATAATCTTGGTACATTACACTGGTCAATAAAAGCTTTTGAGTATTTTAGTGTGGGATGATTGTAGGTTATTATAAATAATTTTGATTATTATTCATTTCAATTACATCAAGTTTTTCTGGTTTAACATATACCCAGTCTTCCTATTTATTTGAATCATTTCACCGTAAGCAAGGTAGTAAAGCCACTAAGGCATGGGTTACTGAGAGTAAAAGAATAAGAAAAGAAAAACATTAAGAACAATAAAAGGAGAGGTATCAAGAAGACAGAAGATAACGATTGACATTGCTTTTAAATTTTTGAAGATCAAAGTTAACTGGGAAACAAGAACCAGGAAGAGATTTCCTCGAACGGGAAGTTCGAGAGAAGAAATTGTTAGTGAAGAACTTACGGCTACATACAACCAATTCAACTGCAACTTTATGTAAACTTGTTGTCCATCTAGTACTAGGTTTAAATTTGTACAGTTTAGCCACCCTAGCGGAAAGTTCATCAGAAAGATTACCATGAAAGTATTTATAGAAAAGGTACTGGGAAGCTACATTATGGCGATGGGCAAGTGATTGAAACCGAGATACCAGGTCAGGATCAATATCATTGCGGATTCTTTCTTGCATTTTATCAAGAATTGCTAAATATATAGCAGGGACACCAGGCCATATTTGGCAGCAATATTCAAGGCATGGACAAAAGAACATATAGGCAAATATTTGATCGCAATTTCTATAAAGTGTACACGTTGAGACACCCGTTCCCGTATAATCACCGAAGTTAAGAAACGTCGAACCTGGTCAGTATCGAGATAGGTGATCGCTTGGAAATACAAAGTGCTGTAATGGATAATGGATCGGAATTGTTAATCGGAGAGCCGAGTTCAAGTTTCACTTTATATTTACTTACCCACAAATACACATAAATCTACCTCTTCTCCCACAGCTATGGGTTAATTAGTAACACTTTTATCACTAAATCATTAGCTCGCCACCAAAAAAAATTCTTACAATTTAAAAATATTTTCTGGCTTTAAATAACAAACCGTAGAAAATGAATCAATTATTCAAACAATATAAACTATAAATTTGGTAATGAATTTAAAGAAGAAGACAATTATGGCTACTAATGTGCATAAGAACAAATAATAAAATGAAAAATGACCAGTTTTGTAATTAATTTTTTCCGTCAAGAGTGAAAACCGTATTATTTTCACTAATTCATAAGCTAATCTTTCTCGTGAGGAACTTTACATTTTAGGCATTAAAATCCCCTAAGTTTTCAAATAGAGGAATTTAATAAATAGCTTATAAACCATTAGCTTATATTGTGGTAGATAAAGTGGGAATTTTATACGAAGGAAAAGAATAAAACTTTTTTTTAATCTTAATGTCATTTAAACTGTATAAATAGGCATTTTGCAATTCTGAAGAAAGTTTATGATTTTAATATACGTAGAAATTGGATATACTTTTTTTTTATTTTCAGATAAATACTTGCAATTGTTCCTGGGTGAATACTTACCAATTTAAATCATACTCAAGCGAAATTCTGTTAACAATCCTGATGTATCTTTTTGCATTTGTAGTGCAACTCGTGTGGAAAAGATTTATTTTGCATATTTCGGTATCAAGCATTGGTGTCAAGTAAAGCCATGGGCACCTCATTTGATCTGCAATACTTGTAAAGAACCTCTTCGACAATGGACTCAAGGGAAAAAGAAGGCTTTACTATTTGAGACACTTATGGTGCGGAGAGAGCACGTGATGATTGTTACTTCTGTCATCACGAGGCATAACATAAAGTAAGAAATCATTGTGTAGATTTTCTTTACACAGTTATAATCTTCCTGTTTCAGTTAACATCAATTTACCAGAGTTACCTTATGTGTTGTAGCATATTTACGGACGATAATGGGTATGTCCCCATTCGCATTAATAAAGTAGTAAATGCTGTATGTTGGTCTGCAGTTGGAGATTGACTTACTTCTAGCAGTTGACTACATCTACGCACCGCTGGCGAATCTTATACGTGTTGTTCTTGTCCTAAGTATTATCGTTCATTACCAAACGTCGTGTGATTATTCTATTCGGTAACCTTCCCTAGGTTACAACAATAAGTAAGTAAACAAGAAAGTTCAGAATCGGCTTTTGCTCCTTCAGAGGAATGGCCTACGCTGGGTTGCGAAATATATGTTGAATCTAATACCGACGATGGTAATAAGGTTGAAGACAGTTCAGATGATGAATCAAGATATTTCAAACAACTTTTTAGCAAATATGAGTTAAACGATCTGATATCTAGCTAAAAAGTCTTCAGAATTGTTAGTCTCAAGATTAAAAGAAAAAAAATCCTCATTTAAAGGTAACAGTAATGGTAATATTATCCGTTTCCTTATAAGGAAACATTTGAGATTCATTGACCGGGTAGACAGTAGTACGCTCGTTTGAAATTTACAAAATCTTTCTCTTGAAACACTTTTTTCAGAAAAATAGGTTTCTCAAGGCTAGTAGCTATTTTCGATTTAGTATTGATGGATGTTTCCTTCCGAACCTTTTGTTTGAAGTAGAGTGAAAATTTAACCTCTTGATTATATCATTAGTTTTTCTTTGACTATATGTGATATCCATTTTAGCTGTTGCTACCGTTGAAAGGTACGATAAAAAAGTACAGTCAATAAAACATTGATAAGATCCCTTACAGCAATATGACAATTCAGTAGAAAGGTAATGGCAATATTAACCACTTTCTTATAAGGAATATCAGCCGCTTCCTTATAAGGAAACATTTGAGATTCATTGATCGAGTAGTCAGTAGTACTCTCGGTTGAAATTTGTAAAATATTTTTCTTAAAACAATTTTTCAGTAAAATATGTTTATCAAGCTGGGCTTTCCTTCCTAATCTTTTGTTTGAAGTAGAGTGTCAACATCTTCATTATGTCATTAATTTCGCTTCGATTTACATGTGATATCCATTTTAGTTGTTGCTGTCCTTGAAAGATCTCAAGTCATATCATTTCTGTTATGTGGAACAGTTCTTTGTTTATGAATATATAGCGCCACTCCAGAAGGTTCGAAGATGATTAGTCTTCCCCTATATCCACAGGCTCATTCAAAGCCATTTCCCCTATATCCACATCCTCATTCAAAGCCATTTTAAACCATTGATTTGAAAAAGTGGTTGTATACAACTGACAGTTTAGATATTTCTGATCTGGTTTGGTACTATGCATGGTATCCATATGAAAGTCTCTATCTGACGGTGTTGTTTAAGGATATGGCTCGGGTTTTCAGGTTAATATTTTAGTTTTGTAATAATTTGCTCTGTTGGGTAAAACTACAACTACGTATTTTTTGTGAAAATTAATTCTTTTGCTTCTTTGCCAAAACATGACTTACAGTTATATATCCTTTTAAATCTGGCAAATATTTTACCTGTTTATTATAGGTATAATATTTTACCTGTTGTCTACCCTACAGATATTTGAGGTCCGTTTTAAAATTATAAGAGCTATTTTTTAGGATAACGAAGTCACTTTGAAGGAATACATTTGACTTTTCTTGAACATTTTGGAAAATGAGCATATATCATGGCAGAAAAACTAGATGTGGTAGCTGGCAGTGCATTAAATATTATCCCTGCACCAAGATACTGGAAAATATTTGTACACTGTTGTGTATATATTGCTGCCAAAATGTTCCATGAATTTGAGAATATTATATAGGTTTTACGGTTTCCTTTGAAATAGTCTTTTTGGTCGATTCATCGGCGAATGAACCGCTTCAAAACCAAGTTTTTCTGGTGAAGAGGATGGCTAGACAACCAACAGAGTTAAAAACAAGACCTGTCAAAGGGCGGATGAACGGCCACCCATGGGGTGCACCAAGCTACCAGTAGCGTAGCGCGGGCTACATACATATATATGCAGCCAGTGCAGTGATGACACGAAATCGCTTGGCAGAGGGTTTCATTTACTGGAGGAAACAGCCAAGGAGGAGAGTTCATCTGATAGAAGCAAAGAACGAAGTGCCCATGACCAAGGTGTGCCTTCAAGTTGCAGACAACGGCTATAATTTGACTTTGAGAATAATTACACCATCATGTTTATTTTGCTAAGATAGTAAGCATGAAATAATACTTTCCCGGTTTTTAGCCCGCACATGCGATCAGGTGATCAGCTGTTCAGTGGTCCTATGGCCACAGTGATGGTGATGATGATGAAGGGGCATTGTTTACAAAATTTAATGATGTACGTCTGAATTACCTTTGTTCGTACGCCTTATTTAATATTTGATTCGTAAATTGTTTTAACAGAGGGCGGATAATCTGACACCGAAATCCGAAAGCGTATTGGTATAGCCAAATATACCTCCCAAAAGCTAATCAGAGTACTATAAAAAGAAAAACTTCGCTAAAAAAAGGGTACTAAACTGTTACGTGTTATCTCTCCCCCTGTATGGCAGTGAGTGCTGGACAATCTTCTCACAGAAGAGACTTGAAGCAACAGAAATGTGGTTCTATAGAAGGATGTTGAGTATATCATAGTTCGAACATGGAAACAAAAAGGAAACATAGTTATCATCATAAAGAGACAATTGTGTTTTCTAGGGCACATAATAAGGAAAAAAGGTTTGGAAAATCTGATACTCACATGGCGGAATGAAGGTAAGAGAAACAACCCATAAAATACCTAGTGAGCTTGAGTAAATGGATGACGGAATAGGGTTTAGGAGAAATAATAGAAGGCAAAATTTATTAAGAGCTAAAATGGATAGAAAGATGTGGAGAGCCATGATCGCCTACTTCCTGAGGGGACACAGCACAAGAAGAAAAAGAAGACGCGTTATTTACTATTTAGTTCGTACACCTTATTCAATATTTGGTTCGTACGCCTTATTTACTATTTATTTATTGCTAACTAATTATTTGAATTTTTTCTTCTAAGCATAGTCTGCAATTGCTGCTATTAATTTTTATGTGATTTCCCATTTAATGTTGGTGAAAATGTTTTTTTTTCTTTTTATACCTATATATATTTAGAAAGCGTTATATTATTGGCATATCTATATGGACGATATTTATGATTACAATACCATTTTTGTATATACAAGGAGAGAAGAAAAGGAAAGAAGATACGAAGGAGAAAAAGGTAAAAAGTAAGAAAACTAGAAAAGGAACAAAAAGGAAGGCGGATGAAAGGCGAAATAGGTAAAGATTGAGACGACAGAAACCTATGCAGATAGACAACTTTGTGATTTTCGAAAGTATGGCCTTTTTAGATCTTTGAACTTTTAAAGTTGGGGAAAATATTTTACTATTGTAGCATGAGACATATGTTACGTAGGCAGATACTCCGGTATTAATATATAAATTAACAGTAAATTTAGTAACTGTAATGTTGAGTAGAACCGAGTTCGAATTCCAGTCGAATCCATTACATTCACTTACGTGCTAATACCCTTGTAAAAAGTATGAATCCTTTTCTTCTCCCCCCCCCCAGCTATAGGTAAATAGCAGGACAGATCGGGTTACATAGCCTTGGATGGCAACTGGTCTACCGCAGGAAAAAATCTGCCTTGTCAGTCATATATTGAAAGATACATGATCGCTTAAGCGTGTATCACGCATAGCACATAACATCAGTCAAGGGAGGTAAGCAATGTAGCCATTTTGTGTTATTCTTTTATTTATAAATAATATTCCTAAATAGCGGCTTGGATTGAGGAATCGGAGAGCCGAGTTCGAATTCCAGTCGAATCCATTACATTCACTTACGTGCGAATACCCCTGGGAAAGGTATGAATCCTTTCCTTCCCTCCCTAGCTATGGGTAAATAGCAGGACAGATCGTGTTCTATAGCCTGGGATGGCAACTGGTCGACCGCAGAAAGAAATAGCAACCTACTGCGGGAAAAAAACATCTACCTCGTCATTCATGTATCGAAAGATACATAATCGCTTAAGCGTGTATCACGCATGGCACATATTTGACTGAATGTTGAGTAAAGTAATTAATCATGGAGATTATGAACTATTAACGATAAATATTATTTATAGAGAGAATCTTCAGGTCATATATTTTTGCCTAACTTCTAAAGTGTACATTGTTGGCTTTTAGAAGGAAATGTATATATTCCATTTGAAATGAATGCGTATGCGAATTTTAAAATAAAAGTCTTATCTTTTCTCTGTCTGCTTCTCTTTATACATACTCACATTAAAAGAAGGAAAATAAAATCTAAAAGTAAGCGAGAAGCCTGATTGGTAGATCAGGCAGTTGTGTATTTCCCATAATTCCCTACGTAATTTTGAATGCTTTGATTAAAAAATGTGTCGGCGGTAACACCTTGATTAAAGGATTGTCAGAATTGAAAGAAAATAATTTACTTTTGGTTATAAAAGCACTACAATGCGATGAAAACATTCAGTCAGTTAAGTACCATACGGGCTACAGGCTTAGACGATTATGTCTCTTTCGAATCATGAAAGATATTCCCGCAGTAGGTTGCCATTTCTTTTTGTGATAGACTGGCTTCAATCTATAACTGGGGTGAAAGATAGAGTGAAACCTTTTCCAAGGGTTACAGCACGTAAGTAAAGGCAACGAACACGCCTAGAATTCGAACTCGGCTATCTGATTTCTCAATCCGAAATGATATCCATTACATCACAACTCACACCACGATGAAGACGTTGTTTTGAAAGCATTCACTATGCTATATTTTTATAGGTATTTAACAGCCACAACTCAAATAGAATTTGTCACAAGTTCGTGGTTTTTTAAAGTGGGTTTATCAGCCGTAACGTGAAAAAATTTCCAAAGCCCCTTTTGGGGACGCCTCAGGTAATAACCCCAGTCACCTGTCGAGGGAGAGTTAAAGCCTGGGCGATGGACTTCTGGCTATTGGGCTTATATATATTTTTATATATGGGATCAAATAGTAAGATTTGAAAAGATCGCGCTGCGCCCATATTCTAAACATTATGCTTAGTTTGGCTATTAGCATTCAAAATCATTATTCTACATCGGCTCGACCACATCAACTAGTATTGACTTACATTTAAATTGTAGATTTTCTTTTCATTCTCAATTTATTTATCTATGGCAGTGCACAGGCAGAGCGGATAAGAAATAAAGGTTAGATTCTCCAGTTGTTGTTTGAACTCACTGAGGAATGTGTTTTATAGATTGCGCAAAAGCATTTGATAAGGTAAAGCGCAAAGATCTATTTGAACTGCTAGGAAAACTCGATCTATTGGGAAAAGATGTTAGAATAATCCAGAACTTATGCTAGGAGAAAACCGCCTGCTAATGAATAGAAGACGAACTGTGTAGCTACACAAAAATAGAAAGGGGGTAAGACAAGGATGTGTCTTCTTATTCAACATCTACAGTGGCACTTTTGTAAGGGAACTGGAAAATCCTACTAGGATATATTATCGGTGAGCATAATCTTAAGAATATAACATACACAGATGACACCACATGTATTTCAGCCGCAGTAGTAGTAGTGTTCCCTGGGTAAGATAGTCTGACATAGTCGAACCCTCTTGAACTTGGTGCAAATCCGCGACGACAGACAAACTTCCTGAACAAACACACTATTCACTTGGTGCGCCTGGTGTAAAACAGCAACGACTGATAAACTCCCTCAATTTACTCAATAATCTCTTCCTGCGCCTCTGCTTTCTCCTTTACACAATTCTTCTTCAACGTTGCAAAAGATGATTATTATTATTATTATTTATTATTATTATTATTATTATTTTTTTTTTAGTGACGAGTGTTCGGCGTTTTAATGACCTTTTCTGCCTTCCTGCATTTGCATGTGTGAATTCACTTTCTGTGGTTTTACGCGACCGCCCGCGTGAGGATACGTGACCATTCGCGATATAAGCTTGCTGGGGGCAGCCATGTTTTTTCCAGTCAAAAAAAAAAAAAAAACAACCTTGCACGCAGAACATATC
The DNA here is from genome assembly GCA_903632075.3 of Acanthosepion pharaonis. NCBI lineage: Eukaryota > Metazoa > Mollusca > Cephalopoda > Sepiida > Sepiidae > Acanthosepion > Acanthosepion pharaonis. The sequence goes on along the minus strand of CAHIKZ030002489.1, from coordinate 522,876 downwards.
CGCTGCCGTTTGCAATCAGGTGGGTGATTATTTTCGTTCCAATTTTCACTACATCTCTCCAGGCAGGTTTTGAATCCAGTTTCTCCTTCTACGATACCGGTTGTCACCCAAGGCTATAGGACCCTGTCTGCCCTATTTTTCCCCATAAAAAGTGAATGTAATGAACACGACTGGAATTCGAACTCAGCACTCCGATTCCTCAATCCGAGCCGCTATCCATTAACACATTATACTTAAATACACAAACTCATACACGTCTAGCTATATTATAACCAAACATAGGAATACAGGCATATTTATGGAGAAAATAGTTTCGATGCAGATAAGCAAATATAATGACTGGAAGAAGAAAAATCAGATAGATAATAAAGAGAGCGTAAGACATGGGTGTGCCTTCTCCAAATACTTTATTCAATCTCTAAAGCGAGGCTATCCTAAGGAATCTACTAGGGCTTATTATCGATAGGCATAATCTTAATAAGAATAATATATGCAGAAGAAACTGTATTGATGACACGAAAAGAAAACTACATGACCTCTTTGAGAGGGTACTGAAAGAAATTGGCAGAAAAAAAGGACAAACTATCAATTGCAGGAAGGCAGAAATTATGGTCATAATTTGGAAATCATGGCTTTCCGCAACTTCGTATCCTTTGTATCTGTTCAAGTTTGTGTCTTTTTGCCATACTCGTATTATCTCTTCTGTCAGCCATTTACACAAGGCCGTTAATGTAGAGTTCCGAAACAAGTACCTCTTTTCCCCAATATATTTTGTGAGTATCAGATTTTCTACATCTTCTCTCCTCATTATCTATCCTAGAAATTTCAACTCTCTTTAGTATAGAGAGTATATTTCTTCAATATAAAGAACAAAGAAAACTAAGAGAGAGAGAGAGAGAGAGAGAGAGAGAGAGAGAGAGAGAGAGAGAGAGAGAAGAGAGAAAGAGAGAAAGCAAGAGGAAGGGAGAGAGAAACTTAGAAAGTAATACAAAACATAAAGATGCCGAGCTTGAAAATAAACACACACTTGCTGATGCGATTTCAGTTTGTGGGCATCTTTATTACAATTACGTTGTAGAGAATTTTTTTTAAATGCTCTAACTTGAAGACCAAACTAATTTTCAGACTAAACCAATTTTCAGACTAAACCAATTTTCAGACCAGTTTGCTACTTAATAATAATAATAATAATAATAATAATAATAATAATAATAATAATAATAACTGAAGTAGAAGTAAATAGATATATAGATTCAAATCAGCAAGAATACTGAAAACGATACGCGAAAATGTTAAACCAAAAGTGAATAGAAGATGGATCCAAAAGCCTCTACATAGCTAGTTCCTTTTTCGAAACAAAAATGCTGATGTAGATCAATATTCAACTAACCAGTGTTTAAGAAGTTCAGATCTTAAGGATGAGTTTGAAGTGTTCATTCTTACTACACAAGACTATAGCCTGCTTACACGCAACTACAAAGCTAATATCTTGTAGAATAGTAAGGACACAAAATGTAGATTCTGTGACGAGTACATACTAATTATTGATGACCTCATACCAGTATACTCAATACTCACAGCCAATGAATACAAAAACTATCATAGCAGAGTAGGCCAATATTTGCATTGGAAGATCTATTATCACTACAGGACAAAGCACTTGGTTTGGTTTGTTTTGTTTTACGTCGTATCAAAATCAATGGGTCATTTAATGCCGATAACTTTTTTTTCAGGTAATATTTTTGTTTTGTCAAAAATCTGTTTCCGGTAATAGTTTTTTTTCTTTAAAAATTTATTTCTGGTAATAATATTTTACAAAGTATTTCTGGTATTAAAACCTATTTTTACACTTTCATAGTGTTTTACCCCAGTTTCGGGGTTAACTATTTGCCCATAGTTGGAACCCTAACAGGTGCTACCACAGCGGGTCAGGGTGGACCTGGAAACACCAGCAATTAAGAGGTGGTTCCACACTCCTCAAAACCTCCTTATCAGAGGCCTTGCTGTTGGACGTAGTTTATCGTCTTACCCAGGACGCGGATGTAGTTTATCGTCATACCCAGCACTTGCACAAAGCACTTGGAAGCTGATATAAAAATTATTGTGAATCTCTAGTTGAGGGTGCAGATATTACTATCCTCTGTTTTTTTCTATCAACACTAATTGAACAATACAAGCAGATCACCTAGGTATTATTACCAAAGATAGGGAAGAAAAAGTTTTCACAATTATTGACATGAGCGTACCAAATGACGAAAATATCTCTGCGAAGTTTTTGAAAAACTAAAATTGATCCTGTTATGTTTGAATCTTTGGGTCTGATAAAGAAACGAACTCAAGAAAAAATCACTGGTGTACCATTTTACAAGGAAATCCAGAAAATAGTTCTGACAAGTAGAGCTCAAGACATGCGAAGAGATTTGTCCACTTAAGTTTTTTTGTTTGCTAGCAGCTGTGTTTTGTGAGAAAAAAAACAAAACCAAAAAAAATTACATCCTTCGCTTGCCCTAAGCCATTGGTAATTATAAAACAAATGCATTTAATTCCTTTTTTAAATAACAATACTAATACTAACAGTAATACTAATAGTGCGTGATGATCTTTTGCGTGTACCCTATACTAATGACCTTATTCATATCCTCACCGAAAAGGTAAAAAAAAAAAATGAAAAAAATTATTAATTGCTTTCTAAAGTAATGATACTCACGAAATAATGTTAACTTCATTTTATGAAAATATATTACATATTTTTATAGAGACCGATCACATTTAGAACCAGCAGCCATTCTTTCTGTTGAGTCAAAATATAATCTGGTTGTATTTTATACTGTTCATTCTCTGGTAGTATTTTTGCCCTCGTTTTAGTCGTTGTGTGCATATTTATATATTTTTATCTTGGATTGTCTCTGAAGAGCGAGGAACGATATCCTGTTAGCCTTTTTTTGTAACTTCTCTTGTCATATTTTTTCGATCTACTACTTCATGGTGAGTCATTATTTTAGTATCTTCGTTCTTACCCTGCCCTTTATTTATATACATATATATTTATATATACTTTTAAAACGTCTGTTTTCAAATAAGAATTTATAGCCTCCGCAGATTATTTAAGAAATCACATTCTTTTTGAATAATAATAATAATAATAATAATAATAATAATGATAGCAATTTCCCTACAAGGAAACATTTGGCATTCACTGACCGAACAGCCAGTACCGTTTTTGGCTGAAATTTATAAAATCTTTCTCTTAAAACATTTTTAGGAAAACAGATTTCTCAAGTCCAGTAGCTGTTATCGCTCTTTTTACTATTTAAGGGAGTTTCCTTCCTAACCTTTTGTTTGAAGTAATAGGGAATGTTATCATCTTGATTATGTCATTAAGTTACATGGGTTATCCATTTTAGTTGTTGTTGCTGTTGGTTATGTGGCTTCTGTTATTTGGAACAGTTCTTTGTTTGTGATTCTGTAGCGACAGTATAGAATGTTCAAAGAAGGCACTGTTGTTTAATGTGTTTTATGATTCCATGTAGAAATTAACCATTTCTCATTTCCTTTTCCGTTAGGATAATTTACACACAATAAATAAATAAATAAAATCAAAAACCAATACTAAAAGCGAAAAATACAAAAACGTAAATCAAACATACAGAAGTTTCTAATTTGTAATTATGCATGTTAAAAAATAAATTTCAAGTTGGAAGACATCAACTGTGGTTGGATCTGGTGAGGTATGGGCTCCACCATGTCCATTCATCCAAGACATACCACTAATGAATGACGGGTACAGGACGTCTCATCACCACCAATTCACTGCCGTCCATTCAACACCGCCGACTCAATACCGGCGAACTCATCTACGTGACAAATCAACTCAAATAGTTAATGACTGATTTTTTTGCATTAGATCAAGTATTAAGAATTTAGTAACTAGGGTCCGAAAATCGGGGGAAAGAGTTCTGATTTCGAATCCGCGGTTTATCTGCCTTTAAGCCTCTCAATGATATTTTTTTAAATTTTAAATGAACCTTTCATCACATAAAATTTGTTGAAGCGCGATTAAACTTTCATTCTGAAAATGTGGACTAGAGAAAAAAAAATCGGGAACAGCTGTTGTAAGTAATAAGCCCGGGTTTACTTGGAAACTTATTTATTTTTCGTGTTGCGTATTGTCGAAAACCCCGCTTCACATAAGTATGTGATCGGAGGGCACTTCAACATGGTGTAATGGTTAGCAAGCTTGTCTCGTTAGATCAATTACGACTGAGTAGTGAGTTCAGCCCTCACTGGGTGCTGTATATCTTGTATCATATCTAAGCTAAATTAGGGTACCTCGATATAGTGTAATGGTTAGTAAGCTTGTCTCGCTGGAACAATTACAAGTAGTGAGTTCGATCCTCATTTGGTGTGCCGCTCTTTCGGCCTTGTGACACATCTAAGCTAAGCTTAGAAAATCACCATAAGGATGTGACTGGAAAGAGGAATGTCCAGATGTCTTTTTATCAGTTCTGGGTACATATGATATTCATCTTGATTATAGTTACAATGCATTTGATTTTTGTAGAAAATGTTAATATTATTGTTTTTCTATGTGTTTCTATGTGTTCAGTGTTGCCTTAGGTTACCTTAGAAAGAAAAAGTTCAAATATAGTAATCTCTAAGATGTTTAGGAAAACCGTTATTAACAAGCGCTTGTTATTAAGTTCTTTAAAGAAGGAACGTTATATATATATATATATATATATATATATATATATATATATATATATATGAATTTTATACGCTATTTCGATAGATACAATTTATTTAAGTAAATGCTCTGTTTTTTTAAACAGCATTAATTACATTTATCGGCCTGAATGTTAGAGAAATTTGGTAGAAAATATGTGCTTTCCTGACTGGAATCGAACCCGTAACCCGAAAGGGAAGCATCGTTTGATCTGATGTGCTGTTAAGCATTCATCCGCAAAGAAGAGTCTGGTTAGCAAAGTGCTAATTACTGCATATAAACAACAAATCTTCGACGCTCTTTCCCGAACGATCTGTTCACGAAACGTGCCTTAACGTAAACATTGACAACATATTATGAAATGGATTAAATTCGACAAATTGTATAATAAATTGTATGTATTATATTAATGTATAAACAGAATATATATATATATATATATATATATATATATATATATATATATATATATATATATATATATAACCCCATTAAAAAATTAAACCTAAAATATTAAGAAAATTACTTTTTACCAGTACCATTAAAGTTCCATTTTATGATCACAGAAATTACACATATGTGCAACGTGATGGTGTTTCAATGGGTTCCGTTTTAGGTCCAATCTTCAGTAACTTCTACATGGCCAACCTAGAAAATAATATATTTAGCACCACCAATCAACCCTGTATCTACCTAAGATATGTAGATGATATCCTTATTTTCTCTAAAAACATATAAGATATAATGAAGCTCCAAAAAAAGCTTGGAATATGAACTTAACAAAGTTAACAAAATCTCTTTGCTTGACATTTTAATAGACGCAAATAATAACACAGTTACTATCTCCCCATATAAAATAAATCAACCAACAAAAAACTCTCGCACGTTCAACTATAAAAGTGAATGTTCTGATTATTACAAAATAGCACGTATACAGAATTTAATTAACTGATCACAAATTAATTCCCTCACAAAAAAGATATTCTACACTGATCTAAAAAAAATATTAAGCAGACTCTCATTAATAATGACTTCCCAAAACCACATTGTAGATGAACAAGTAAGACAATATATATATATATATATATATATATATATATATATATATATATATATATATATATATAACCTTAACACACGTCAAATCAAATATAGTACTTCCTAAAATTCTCCATATATATCAAACTATTATACTGTAACTAGATGCATGCTAACTACAAACAGGATGAAAAAATCTCATTCGTACTAAGATATCTTTCATGGCTTCTAATAAAAAAATAAAATTAATCATATATTACAAAATGTACAATACAAGCAATTTAATTATTCGCAATAAAAACTTCCCACCAACTGATGTCTTATTTAAAACCAATATTATATACCAATTCGAATGTCCCTTGTGAGTATGTATCTCCGACAAAAAACAAATATATATGTTGGATATACGACAACTATATTAACAAGACGTCTTACATTACATATGTCTGACCATTCATCCATTGCGAGACATCTACATTAACCTTCCTGTCCACATTCACAATATAAAAAATTACTGATCGACACCACAACTATCCTACACCAAGAAAATAACAAATTCAATCTACAGATCCTCGAAGCAATCTATATTAAAAATTAAAACCGGCACTGAACAGAACCAACTATGAATACTGCAGTAATGTTCTATAAAGGAACTGTTTTTTCACGCTTTAATGCGCGCAAGACCGTGAAAATATAACATCGAAGAAAAAAATCCATAATGGTAATTTTTCCATGTTCTAATGAACGCTAAGCCCGACTGTCAATCGTTGCATTTGAATCCATAGTAGAAAATTACAGTAATGGATAACACCACACAGCTTTGTATAACTACTTGTACCTCTGAACAACACAGAGTTTTGTACTACTTGCACCCCTGAAGATGATCTTGGAAGAAGATCGAAAGTACTTGGGAAATGGGAAATAAGATTGATTTAAATTGTTTTATCACATTTCTTATATCATTTAATATCAATACACGGAAGGTTATTCGTGAGTATGAACGGATTTTGTTAAAAATTAGCAGACATAATGTCTGTAATTTATTTTAATTAGATATGCCTTTAATATATATATATATATATATATATATATATATATATATATATATATATATATATATTGCCAATATCATTGGTTAATATATATATATATATATATATATATATATATATATAAATTTTTCAAAATATATAGAATATAAAGATGTTACATAAGAAAAAACAAGTACTAACGACAAAGAGGCATTTTAGTTTCGATGCGAACGCATCTCGACAAGAGAGAAACAAAGATGGTTATAAACGATTATATTTAAAAATATTACTTATGAAACGTCACTTTCTTTTTTCCTTATTCAATTTTGTTAATTATTTAAAAAAATTTAATCAAAAAATTTTTTTTAAATTTAAAATTTTTTTAAAGTTTTACAAATTTAAATGTTTTTGTATTTTTTAAAAAATTAATTTTTTTAATTTTTAAAAATTTTTAATGTTTTTTTTAAAGTTTGAATCTTTGTCGTAGGTACTTGTTTCTATGTAACATCTTTGTAATAAATAACTATTGCTCTACTATTGGCATTGAGCCCTATTTTAAATTAATGCTACGAACGTTTGAATTTATATTCTTTTCGTTATCGTTAATTTATATATATATACATACATACATATTTACATACATATATATATATATATATATATATATATATATATATATATTTATATATATATATCTTTTGGGAAATAATCAACCAATCTTAATTGAACCATATATTAATTAAGAAAAACCTTTATTGAACGAGTTGCAACCACTTTCAAAAAAATTATGAAGAAATAAAAATGTTTATTCAAAATTAAAATTTACAAAAGTAAGTGAACACTTATATTTTCACTTTGTATTTTTGTTGCCAGTGCAAATAATTTTGTGTGCAAGTGTAAAGGGAATCAGACATTTCTTCAGTTGATTTAATATTAAGATCAAAGAGAATGTCACCCGCATTGCATTTGGTAACGTTTGCAAAAGAATCAGACATTTCAACCGTGTATCTAATATTATAATCAAAGGAATCGTCTGAAAAATGAATCAGACATCTCAGCATTGGATCCAACATTAATGATCAAAGGGAATGTTATACTTGATTCCATCTATTGTGTTACTAATATTACATTTCTTAAATGACTTAATCACTATATCACTTTTATCCAACTCCCGATTTCTTCACCCATATGCGTACCTGAACAAGCCCCAGTCTTTTCTTTCGTCCAATACGGGTCATAAAAAATCTTCCTGTTGCATTCATTATTCATACCTTCGGTAAAGAGGAGGCAAGTAATTTCTAACAATAAAATATGGGTTAAAAAAAGCGCGACTTATATACTAAAAAATACAGTACTTTGTACAGGTATTGAAATGTAAAATAAAGAGAATTTTGGCAATTTTTTATTTATTTTATTTTACAGCCTCTTGAACTTGAAATTATGACCTTCAGCATAAAAAGGGGATAATTTTTACCCCTTGTGGAAGGTGAGAAGTACCTATTTCCTTTATTTGGGATTATGTAAAAATATAAAAAAAAAAAACATTTGTCTTCATTTTATGTTTAAATTTCTAAAATTAACAAATTTGAAGAATATTGACGATAAAAAAATTTCCTATATAATTAAACACAATGAAACAATATTCCCGTGAGAAAAAAACAAACTGTTTTAAATTTTCTAAGTTAGAAACTGAAATTGGAGAAAAAAGAAAAATGAAAAGCGAAATAAATGATTGGTCTAGCGGTTGGAAAATTTGCAAAAGTCGCAATCAACATGAAATTACTATAAGAATTAAAAAAAATAAAATTGATTATTTTGAAAGAGTGGGTAAAATAACGTATTGTGCAGGTGTTCATTTTTTTTTTATCATAGTATACTCGCATGCGTGCGCGCACACACATACACATACATATATATTGGGTAAATATAGCAATGAAAAATATTGAAAAATTACATAGATTAAAGAATGATGGGCGTAAATAATATATATAAAAAAATTAAATTATGAAAGAAAAGAAATAAAGAAAGAGAGAGAGAGAAAGAGAGAGAGAAAGAGATAGAGAGTGAGAGAGAAAGAGAGAGAGAGAAAGAGAGAGAGAGAAAGAAAGAGAGAGGCGGGTGGCGATAAGGGATAAGAAATATATTTATGTTTGAAAAAAATGATACAAAAGATGTATTTAAAAATATAAGCGAAATATTAAAAGTAAAACAAAAATAAAATATTGCAAAATATAGACTTAAGTACGAAATAAAATCAAGCAAAAATTACAATTAATCATGAGGGTAACGTATCCATTGTGTTTATCCGTATTTTCGCCAATTTCGAGTTTGCTTAAGTGAGCATCTGCCTGGATTGATACGACCCACATTTTCCCACGTCTAAGAATGACTACATTGAAAAAATGCCCCCCCCCCATCCAGACTATGTGGGAGAAAAGTTCAAAAGACCAACATAATTGTGACGACCTAATAATAAAAAAAAATAATGGAGGTAGCAGATTTTGAATTAATAAAGCAACAACAATAACCAAAAATAACTAAAAAATAAATAAATAAATAAAAACTGAAAGCCAACGTAAGCAGATGTTAACTGTCAATAATTATTCTCACAGAGAAAATTTCAAATTTTCCGAAACTGCAAATTCTAATTTAATGTATTAAAGACTATGCAGTTTGAATGAATAATGGGTCAGATTATATAATATTTATCGTTAAACAATTCATCTATCTATCTATCTATCTATCTATCTATCTATATCTATCTATCTATCTAGCTAGCTAGCTAGCTAGATAGCCCAGTCCTGTTCATATCTCTCTCTCTCTCCCTCTCTCTCTCTATCTATCTATAAATTATGCTATAAATATGATGTATATTACTTAAGATAAATGAAAGGACAAAAAGATATATAGTTGTATATATTTTTAACTTATATTATGCCGTTTTATACCAGTTTTAACTTATATATTTACTATTTTTATTTATTCACCTCTCCCTGTTTAAATGCATGTGTGTGTATAACATTTCGATAAATATGTATATATTACTGTATGATATTAATATTATCATAATATCATTAATATTCAGAGACACATTTTGTCTAAACATTTGACTAGGAATCATTATTATTATTATTGTTGTTGTTGTTGTTGTTGTTGTTGTTTTATTTCCTTTGGTTTCTGTTCTATGCTCATTTCTTTCTGGGTCCCGACCAGAGACCTAAGGTCAGAAATGACATCATGAAATTTTCCACTGAGCAGTTTTGAAAAGAATTGCACATATTTTACATAGAAAAATTCCTTCGTAAAGTGTAGGCTGTACTTGTGAGTATAATTGTTTGTACTTCTTTAAGGCATGCACAATCAGGATCTCCTTCAATATGTTTATTATTATTATTATTATTGATTTATTCGAACTGGTGTTCTGATCTTGTTCGTTATAGTTACAGTCGTTACTTCGCAGCCTCAACTTCTCTGCGAGAATAACGTCGGTTTAAAAATTATAGGTGCAAGGATGGATGACAATAATAATAATAATAATAATAATAATAATCTCAAACTCTTTGCCAAAGACGACAATGAGTTGAGAGGCCTCCTCAATATTGTAAAATACTTCAGTGACGACATAGGTATGGACTTCGGATTAGATAAATGTGAAAAAGTAACATTTAAGAAAGGTAGGATTACAGAAACACCCTTAATAGATTTAGATTTTGTCACAAAGATTAGGGGACTGGTGCATGATGAAGCTATAAATACCTAGGAATTAGCGAAGGAGATGGCATACAACACCCCCAAATGAAGGAAAAAATAAGAAAAGAATACTACAGGCGTGTACGTCTGGTACTAAATACTGAGCTGAACTCAAAATACAGGATATCAGCCATAAACACATTGGCTGTCCCTGTGGTGCAATACATCTTTAATACCCTTAACTGGACCATAGCTGAAATTAAGCGAATGGACGCCAAAACGAGAAAGCTTCTCACTTGCTACTGCATGCATCATCCCAAAGCTGATGTTGATCGTCTGTATGTACCCAGATCCGAAGGAGGCAGAGGATTAGTTCAATTAGAACTGTCCTACAAAACTACAACAACTGGCCTCCAAAGATACCTAGAAACTACAGAAGACTGGATGATGGTATGCGTCAAGGAACATGAAAGTAGTAAGCGTCTTTACCCCGTAATAAAAGAAGCCAAAAAATTCAAAATGGAGTTTCAAATGGGCGTAGAGATGCAACTACAGCACAATACACTGGCTGAAACTGCAAAATACTTAAAAAAGACAGCAAAAACGAATGCAACCGACCTGATACAGAAGCGATAGCAAGATAAACCGCTTCATGGCCAATACTCTGCCCGTACCAAACAAGCTGACGTAGACAAAATCCGTACCCATCAGTGGCTACGTAGTGCAGGGTTGAAAGCTGAAACTAAAGGTTTCATCCTTGCTGCACAGGACCAATGCTTGCTAACTAGGAATTATCAAGCACATATACTAAAATATTGTGTCAGCCCAAAATGCAGATTCTGTGATAAATATCCAGAAACGATTGATCATCTTGTATCAGGTTGCACGATATTGGCACCCACTGAATATAAAACCCGGCATGACAGAGTGGGCCAATATCTGCACTGGAAAATCTGCAACTTCTACGGGAAGGAAACTGAAAGAAAGAAATTGGTATGAACATCACCCAGACCCGGTTACGGAGATAGGACCTGTTACAATTCTATGGAACTACACAATACACACTGACAGAACAATCAAAAGCCAACCGCCCAGATATTGTTATTAAAGACCACAAACAAAAAAAAAAAGTGCCTCCTTATTGATATGGCAGTCCCTGCTGACTGCAATGTATCTTTGAAGATATTCAAAAAGCTGTCAAAATACAAGGACCTTGAAATAGAAATCTCGAAAATGTGGCATATGGGAACATCAACAATCCCTGTTGTAGTTGGAGCCCTAGGACTGGTTGGAAAAGATTGCAGTAGACTAATTGAAGGGATTCCTGGAAGTCCATGCCTCAAGGAGATACAAAAAATTGTTCTGACAAGTACAGCCCACACTTTACGAAGGGCTTTATCTATGTAATTTTTTTTTTTTTTTTTTTTGTCAGTGGAAAGTGTCATGATGCCATTTCTAACCTTAGGTCCCTGGGCGGGACCCGGAAAGAAATGTGTAAACGCCAGAAATCAAAGAAAATAATAATAATAATAATAATAATAATAATAATAATAATAATAATGTTATGACTGAATAATTATAATAACTCATTATGACTGCATTCGATGAATCGTACATAAAGAACCTATATATCTATCAATACGAAACATATGACAATTTAAATAAATTGTTGGACAATCAATTAAATCAGTTAACCTTGACGAAAATTAACAAACCAACGTAAGATTTTTTTTAATAAGCGATTGACAGATGCCGAAATTAAAAGAAATGAAAAGAACTGTAACCTGAATAGGTGAATCAGCAGAACATATAAGGAAACCAGAAATGGACATGAAAAGTACTAACATATCACAAATCACAGATCGTAATGAAGAAACTAAGATACACACAAACCACTGTGAAGATAATGCTGAAAGTTTAGATGAATTGCAAAGGTGTGATATTAGTTGCTCACAATCCTGCAATAAACCGAATCCGAGACACATTAAACCGAATTATGCTTCAGAAAACAAGTATGTTATACAAGAAGCCAAAGAAGAAATCATGAGAAGTAATAGTCAGACACAAACTATTGAAATGGAGGAACGAGAACAAATTAAAAAATTACAACCAATAAAGCGACACCAAAAAAATATTAAACTACTAGAGTAAAGAGTTAATTTCCCAAATTTATAGTAAAAAGTTAGAGATAGATCAAAATATCGACCATCATAAAGACTGAAAATAAAATTGACAAAGAAAATTGTTTAATTATGACGGACACGCATGTCTTAAATTAGTTTTTTTTTTTTTTACGAATTGGTCAAACCCAAACTCAAACAAAAAATTGTTTTCAATTGTTATAAAATTTTATTATAAACAATTGTTTTGTAAATGGAATTTTTAAAGCATTCTGAATGTAAAAATAAAAAAAATTAAAAGACAATAAATTTCACTACCTGCCAAAAAAAAAAAGTGAAAAAATTGTTGAAATCGGTTGAAAAATGTAAAATCTGATTCCATATATAAACGAACATATTTACACACACATTGATGGAAAAATTAATAAAAAACAAACAACCTGGATTTTATGATAAGTATAACTGATATGAGTTGTCCCCCTTTCATTTTTCTTGATGCCTCTTAATCGTGTTTTCAAATTGATTTCATGCAAAAATAAATGTGTTTTTCCAATTTTTGGCGCCGTCAGAACCACCGCAAGATAATTTTACGTAGTCCTGTGAAGTTTTGTTAAAATTGGTTGAAAATGTAAATAATCTGATCCAATTTATATAAATACAATCAGACACACACACACACACACACACACACACACACACACAACACACACAACCAAATTTAAATTTTTTATTTTAAGTATGATACAAAAAGCACTCAAATTAAATCTGGATGAAACAGGATATATAAAAAACAATATATTCATCAATAATTATATTTCAACTAAAAAATTAAACATTGAAGTAAAAAATGCAATCTCAATTCATGTAGTCTTTATAATTTTTTGTAGAAAAATAGAGAAAGAAATTGAACAATTTAGAAGTCAATTATTTTGTACTCTGATGAACTGGCAAGAGGAACAAATATAAGAACTAGAAAAAGCTGAAAAGTCAGAAGAAAATGGAAAATTATGAATGAAAATGAAGTCCTATCAGCTAAATAAAAAATAAAGCAAACAATACAAATGAAGGCTAAAAGAATCTATGTACAAATATTAAAATTCTAAAGACAGAACAAGATCTTTCAAACGACGAGAAGAAATTTTACAGAGAAATAGGTACACAAAAAATTGAAGTGATACCCCCCTCCCTCCAATGGAAGAGCTTATACAGTTCTGGAAAAATATAAAAAATTTTTTAAAGAACATAATAAAGAAGCAAAATCATTACGAAGTTCATCCATGGAATGGATGAAAAATAAACCAGAACTAACATGAGCGGGAATCACAGAAGAGGATTTTGAATGTGTACTTGAAAAAGTAGACAAATGAAAATTTCGAAGAATAGATAAAATTCCTAATTTTCGGCTCCATTATTTAAATACAGCATTTTTTAGATACCAAATGAGAATGAAGGAATTCTCCATAAAAATGAAAAAGATATTGCGAAAAGAGTACTATAGAAGGGTTTGACTGATATTAAAAAAAATTCCTTTTTTCAAAAGAAAAAAGAATTATGGCCGTTCCAATGATTCAATATGGTTTCAGCATCTTGGACTGGATTCTAAATGATATTAGACGATCCCCCATTCTAAGAAAAGAATTCTTTTTTCTATCATAACATGCATCATCTAAAGGCTGATGCAGACCGTCTATAGATACTCCGTAAAAATTATTAGAAGAAGCCTTATTCAGCTAGAATTGGCATACAACTATTGACTTAGTAATATAAATGGAAACAACAAAGAACTGGATGTAAACAGAAAGCATATTCAATCATGAACTTTGTAAATACAAACGAAATTTACATTTAGTAGATTCTGTAGAAATTCAAAGCAAAATCCAAAACCAACTGTTGTAACAAAAATTATAAAAATAAAGCCTAGGATAAAACTCTTGAACAGAGGAAACAACGATGGTATGACAAAACTCTATATATTAATATTATCTAAGAACGAGGCCTTTAAATATTTTATGTTGATAAACTCATTGTCGATGGTTACAAGCATCTTAATGAAAGATTGAAACGAAACTTGCAGCAAAAGATCAGTTTTCTCACTAGAAGCTTTCAGACAAATATTATACATAATAGTGTGAATCCAAAATACAGGTTCTGTGACAAATATTAGGAAACCATAGACCATTTAATCTCAGGATGTTCTATAGTTGCGCCAAATGAATATAAAAATCACCACGATAGAGTGGGGAAATACTTACACTGGAGAATGTGCAAACACTTTGGAAAAGACGGTTATAAACACTGACGTGAAGCCTACCCAGAAAGAGAAGACATCACAATACTATGGTAGTTTACCATCTTTATAGGCAGGAAGAGATTGAAGCAAATAGGCCGGAATAATTGTCCAAAACTGAAAAAAAAACCCAAAAACTTGATTACTAATTGATATGGTTTACTCAGCTGATTGTAACATAACCAAGGAACTTGAAAAAAACTATTGAAGTATAAAGATTTGGAAATCGAAATAGAAAATATGTGGATATTGAAAACAAGAATAATACAAGTCAAAGTAGATACGCTCGAAATGATAAAAAAGGGAACACAACAACATATTGAGAAAATGCCTGGAAATCATAGTTTAAGAGAAATAAAAAATTGTCTTGATAACTCCAGCCTACACATTAAGAAAAACATTGTCCATGTAACGGTAGTAATGTTATGGGAGTAAGAAAAATAAATCATGAAATGTTGCCATAACAATACACCATTGCCTTAGGTCTTCCTGAAGACTTGGTAGGTAGTGTGACCATAGCAGAAATCGAAATATAATAATAATAATAATAATAATAATAATAATAAATAATAATAATAATAATGTAACACGAGTGATGTTATGGAAGTTAGAAAAACAAATCATGTAATGTTGCCATAATAATACACCATTGCCTTAGGTCTTCCTGAAGACTTGGTAGGTAGTAAAGACCATAAAGAAATCGAAATATAAATAATAATAATAATAATAATAATAATAATAATAATAATAATAATTTTGGAAAAATATTTGGATCCTCGATTTGATTGGTAAGTTTCCGATAGCCCAAGGATTAAAGAACTAAAAAATTCTCATTGGAATATGTCATGATGCTATTTCAGACCATAGCTCTCTGGTTGGGACCCAGAAAGAAATGACTATAGACCAGAAATCAAAGGAAATAAAATAATAATAATAATAATAATAATAATAATAATAATGATGATGTTAAAAAATTGACATAATATCTCTATTGTATCTCTGAAGATTAAAATACAAGGTTCTTGAAGTTGAATTCTAAAAATGTGGCAGATGAATAAATCAATAATTGCAGTTTTGGTCGGAGCCATCGGATTGGTTGGAAAATGTTCGGATAGAGTCATTGAAAGTATTCCTAATAGCCTATGTCTTAAAGAAATGCCAAAATTTGTATTCACAGGAACAGCTCGTACATTACGAAGAACTTTATCCATGTAAAATGTGTATATTCTTATATATATTTTTTTTTTTTACAAAAAAAAAGTGATCAGTAGAAAAGTTCATGAAGCCATTTCTGACCTCAGGTCACTGGTTGGGACCCGGAAGTAAATGAGAACATAATAGGAATAAAAGGAAATAATAATAATAATAATAATAATAATAATAATAATAATAATAATAATAATAATAATAATAATAATAATAATAATAATAATAAACTGTCATTATCTGCTGTTTACTTCACATCAAAAGCTTATAAGAAAGGATTTAGAGTATCTGAAATCCAAATAACAAACAGGCAATATAAAAGAAAACAATTCCACTCTTCGTAGATAACTGACCATAGTTAAACGCCAGCATCGAACGAATCAAGACCAAATATAATGTACATTTCATTTCTTGCATTTTTAATAGTCGAGACCAACTACCCTCTTAAAGTAAGAATTGAAAAACATTGAAAATCCGTAATTAGGGAATAATCTATAAAATCAAGTGTTACAAATTTATGCTCTGAGTAGTAAGCAGTGAATTGCAAATGCCTATCGAACGAAGTTAGAAAACTAGAAAATAAGGCGATTGAAAGACTTATGGCTCTGCGAACCTCATAAGTTGGAACAGAACTCCATATAAGGAGTAGAACAGAAGATTCAAGATTACAGCACACAGTGTACACAATGTCTATTATCCTGTTGAGTATAAGCATTGACTAAGTGTAAGTGATTTACATAGAGATTGTAAGTTCCAATCTATGGGTCATATATTCAGTTTCAACGGAAAAAGAAGAATCAGAACCACAAGGACAAATAAATAAATAAATAAATAAATAAATAAATAAAGAAAGAAAGAAAGAAAGAAAGAAAGAAAAGTAACTGATACAAGATATTCTTGAACATGTATAGGGAACTGAGAAAAAACTGTTCTCGTGTATTGTAGAAATGGTCCAGTTCAAAATGGTTCAGTTCCACAATGTTACCGAAAACAGCAAGCACCTAACAAAAGTAAAAAGCATGAACAACCGAACTGTAACACGGAAAAATTAAGTACATATATATACATGTATGATATCATATGTATAGATGTATGATATCATATGTATAGATGTATGATATCATATGTATACATGTATGATATCATAAGTATACATGTATGATAGCATATGTATACATGTATGTATGCATATTTATGTATGCATTTATACATATATATGTGAATTCATGTGTAATACTGTATCTATCTCAATCTATATATCTCAAACTTTCGATACATAATAAGAAAACCTTCAATCCATTGAAAACTTCAAATATATTTATTTAAAGAAAAACAGAAGCAAAAGCTTCGACAAGAAATCAAATGATTTGAAACCAAAAGTAATTACAAAAAACAACAGCACCGTTAAAAAAAAACAAGAATCAAAAGAAAACAGCGAATACAGAATAGGAAAGACTCGAAGAAAAGAAAATTGTAACAACAGGAAAATAGTGTAGACGCATGACGTTTTTTTATTTTTATTTTAAGGCATTTTTGTGAAGCTGTAGAAATTGTATAAGCCTGGAGGTAAAAGACAAGACTATTTTCTATGAATACTACTCATAATGAATCTTATTCAGGTAGGAAAACATTTATGAGATAACAAATAAAATAGAATTATATCTAATAGGAAATAAGATGAAAAGAAAAGAAAGAAATTTGAAATGAACAAAAGAAATAAGACAAGCGATAATAAGAAAAATAATTAAAGAAAAATCAAACTCACTGGAAACTAAACAAAACAGAGATATGTAAAAGTTAGAAATACAATAACGAAATTACATAGGAGAAAAACAGGAGAACGAATGTAGGATTTGAAAGTTTAGAGTCGGTTTAAATGAAGAAGAAGAAGAAGAAGAAGAAGAAGAAGAAGAAGAAGAATGATGAATGAAGAAGAAGAAGAATGAAGAAGAAGAAGAATGAAGAATGAAGAAGAAGAAGAAGAAGAAGAAGAAGAAGGAGGAGAAGAAGAAGAAGAAGAAGAAGAAGAAGAAGAAGAAGAAGAAGAAGAAGAATGATGATTAAAAAAATGAGAAGAAGAAAAAATGGGTGGGAGAAGAAGTAGAATTTACAATACAATAAAAATGAAAAGTACGCCTACACACTGAGATAAAAGAAAAAAATTATGAAGTAGACTTCATTATTTATCATCAGGAGTTTTTGGCAAATCCATAACATTTGAACAATTTAAATGAAGCTGTATCAATTTGTAGTTGTAGTGAAGAGAGTAAGTAGTAAAAATTCACAATAGAAATAAGAAATACATTTACATTTTAACCCGGAATTTGTTACAAAATTTAACGAACATCAGTATAAATTTAGAAATAAATTGTATTTTAACACGATGTGTAAACATACTGTATTTTAGCCTTTTCAATCTTTATTATCAATAGAAATAAAATAATCAAAATGAAGACTAGTCTGGTATAAAAAATGTCTTAAAATATATTCTACTACTGGTATTAAAAGGTTAAATAATGACATTATTCGATAGAATCAATGTCATCTGCAAGAAAAATACTTGTCTTCTGTTGAGTACTATACCATATTGAAATCTGTGGAAATAGAAAAGTTGGCATAGTAGCAATGGAATCCATAAAAATGAACATTTCAAATCTGAAAATCTCTCATACAGGCTTCAAAGTAACTATAAACTATATCGATTCTAAAAAAATGGCAATAAAAAAACAAACTTCACAAAATTAAGCCCATTCTAAGCAGATATCATCATGATCTCGGACTTTCTTAGGAGGAAGAAATCGTCCTATCAAGAATCAGAACAGGACACATCTATATCACTATTTCTCCTAAAAATGAACATCTTTCTGAGTGCACATCATGTCAGGAGGAATATACCGTAAAACATATTCTAACCGATTGCAGTAATCTAGCCCCTATATATTAACGATGATCTGACTGGTTTAGAGGACCTTTTCAAGAAGAAAACAGTAGAGACTATCCAAGCCTACTTGAAGTAGTTTGGTCTATACCAAAAATTATTGTACTAAATAACTCTGTTCTAAAGGCATAATAGTGATAGTAGAAATGACTGAAATAATTGTTTACAAACCATATATTTAAAATATTTATTTATATTTTCAGTATTGACTTATCTTCAGAGTTGATATCCCAATAAAAATGAACAGCATGTCAGGAATTATATATAGAAAACATATTCTAACCGACTGTAGTGACCTTAGCTCTATACCTCAAAGATTTTATGACAATTCTAGTCTAAAGGGTCTTTTCAAGAATATAAAAGTAGAGACTATCTTAGCTACTTGGAGGTTGGTCTATACCACAATTTATAGCACTAAATACCTCCTTTCTAAGAGTGATGGAAGCAATGACTGAAAGAACTGTTTACAAGCCATATATTTAAAAACTATATTTTCGGTATTAAATAACTGATAGAATTGATATGCCGTTAAAACAGGAAAAATAAATCAGTCATTATTTAACCTGAAATCGAATTATAAATATTAAGAATATTTAAAGAAGATTAAAATATTTTCTAGAACAACTTAATGAAATGATTTAGAAAGATTTTCTTCGTCTACAGTCAAGATGAATAAAGATGTCAACATACGTTAGTAACACTTGTGAACTGCATTTATAGTTATAATAGTCAAACAACAAAGTTGGGCCAGAAAATTAATAACAAACTTGAAGTTTTGATAAATATAAAGGAAATTCAACAAAGATTACTTAAAAAAAAACAATTACGCGAAAAACATCAAAGGATAATTAACGATTGCAATTACGAAATATTATGTAGAAACTAGAAAGGTAAAACTTTTTCAATTTAGACACATGTAGGTAATACAAATCATATTTTGAGAAACAAGAAAGAACAAAGTAACAAAAATCAAAAAGACGGAAGTTGTGGCGGGAAGAATTTAATATAAGTGAGGTATTAACAAACGTAATTTCTAATCAAAAACCATTAGGTTTGGATAACGATGCAGAAAGCAAAATGATCATTTTAAAGCCATAATAAGTATTACAAAAATGTTCGTGCTATGGAAACTATGTAAAAAAATAAAAGAAAAAAACGTCAGATACGATTTTGTGGTGTAATGCCAGGCTTAAAGTATACCTGTCAAGAATATCTATTCAAATGTCTATTTAGTAATTGATGAAACCTTTCATGTTTTATTTGTATATGCTCCAAAACACTTTAAGTAAGCTTAGTTTTATCATATTCAACACATCTGTAAACTAGTCTGCAATTAATTTGTTTCGGTTTTTAACGGTTTATCAACCCTGTATAGGTTATTTAAAACCAAAAAATATTTTGGATTGTAAGGGGACTTCTTAGAGTACCCGGTGCGTGCTCCATCTAATAAGTGAATTGGTCTGCAACACGGACTTGGTAACCATTGGGTCATACCAATCACTCTTAAAAGCAAGAGTACTTAGCATAAAAAAGGACTTCTGTTAAAACTTTTTTTAGCATTAAACAAATATCCACATAGTTCTATCTCTGTCATAAGTCACATCTTTATTACTTTATCAATAAGCTCATATTTACATATTGACTTCAGTACTTTGCGTTTTGTAATATATTTATTTATACGTATTTATTTATAGATTTGTAATATATTTATTTATACGTTGTCATTTATTTTTTTATTACAATAAACGTTATATTTATGTGCACGTCCTTGATTGAAAGCCAACGATAGGTTCAGTATTTTAATTTTTGAGCAACCTCTTCCTAATATAATTGAATAAAATCCCATTAATAAAAGTATCTCTGATTTTCTCTTTTCTGTATTGATCAGCAGTGATATTTTTTTTATAGTTGCATTCTTTACTAAGATTTCTGAGTTCCCGAAGAAAATTCTCTAGATACTAACATCTGGTAAGAAGCTGGTGCCTAGCAGAGATCTCGTTAGGTGCTCATATTTGGTCCAGTTTTTTGACTACTTCCTCATAATTTGTACAATCTTCGATGTACTCGTACACCCAAGTTAAAGCACAATTTATCAGAGATTGGAATTTGTCCGACGCTTCTTCACCACATTCCAGAATAAAATTTCCAAGCGTTCTTTTCCATTGCTTCGAGTCCTTAGAAGCATTAGGGACATTGTAATCTAGGTTCAATGAATTTGGCTTGAGTATTTTGGACATGTTGATTTTTTTTTTAATAAATTGTTATTGAATTTTGAATGCAATTCCAAATAGGAAAACGAGACGGCATTTATCAGTTAGATTTTTTTCATTTTCTTTCTTAAGACTTTCGATATCTAGGCTGGTAGATATTTCTCTTTGTAAGACAGGCATGTGTTCTATACAGTGTGCAGTGACCTTTTAAATCGCCATATTGATAATTTCAGCAAACCACTCTTGCATAACAAAGTTTTCTTTCTAGTAGTAGCAGCAACAAGCGGTTACCTCCATAATAAAGCAGCCAATAAAACAATGATAAAAAGCTATTAATACTTTTTCAGTTATTTTATACCCTAGTCATTTCTCTCTCATTGTGGCGTGATTAGAGCTCTATATGTATTGCAGTCGCTGCTGCAACAATGGAAGCCTAGAGCAAGTTACCTTGATTGAGTTTATCTTTGTCCAGGCAGGTTTTGAATTCAAAGTTGTCATTCTCTTAGACTGGTTTCATAACCATGGTTCTGGTGTGGTCATGGTCATTCTTGAGCGGGGTAATAATAAGTGCAATATCTCAGAAAACATGTTACCAAGAGCCAAAGTCAGGGTTAATCTGTGAGATGTCACAAAAGAATAGCGCAGATGAAGTTTAAATTATGATCTATGACCATATATGATGGCGAGAAGATATAAAGCGACCATCTGTAAATTCCTTCTTCACAGGGAGGTGAAAAATACTTCCTAACTGGCAGCAGATAGATTCATAACTTTACTAAAGGCATTACCCTAAAGTTAATGCAAACACCATCATCACTGACCAGTTCCTTTTTCTGCGCCGACAACCATTACGCCAACTGCTATTCCACAATGGTATGTTATAAAGTTTTACTATTACTGTTTCCCTTTGTTCATGTTATAATGTTAAAATGTTATAATGACACGTACTAACCTCAGAGCAAAGAAGAGAATCATACACATTTAGAGCTTAAATATCTCTATTCAATAAGAGTTTTCTTTTACTATTTTTTACCCAATAGAAGAGTAGAAGGTTACTGAATAACACAAATCATTCACACTATATGTCAGTGAATGGTGGAAAATCTGCTGAAATTGAAGAAGAGACTTGAAGTGACATAAATATGATTCTACAAAAGAATGTTGAGTATAATATGGACCGAACATATGAGCAATGAGGAAGCTCTAGAGACAAGGGAAAAAAAAAGAATACTTAGAGACAGTTAGAATTTCTATGGCATATAATGAGGAAAGAGGGTTTGTAAAATTTGATACAGAACAGATTGAAAGCAATACAGACAAAGACAACGCATTAGTGAACTTGAGTAAATGGATAATGGAACAAGATTTAGGAAAAATAACAAAAAGGCAAATTTATTAAGAGCTAAATGGATAATGGAACAATCGATTTGATGGCATACGGAAAAAAAGAATGAGCAAATGATGGAACAAGGTTTAGGAGGATAAAAAAAGACAAAATTTATTAAGAGCTACAAAGGACAGGAAATTGTGGAGAGCCATGATCGCCTGAAGGCATACGTTCTGAAGGCATGACTTGTGTAAAATGGATGATGGAACAAGAAGAAAAAAGAATGATTAAGAGCTGTAAATGGATGATGGAACCTGAAGGCATACGTTTAGGAAGAAAAGAATGAGCTTGATAACAAAAGACAAAAAAAAAAGAACACATTTATTAAGAACTACAAAGGACAGGAAATTGTGGAGAGCCATGATCGCTTATGTCCTGATGGCATACGGTACATAGAAGAAAAAGAATGAGCTCGTGTAAATGGATGATGGAACAAGGTTTAGGAGAGATAAGAAAAAGACAAAATTTATTAAGAGCTACAAAGGACAGGAAATTGTGGAGAGCCATGATCGCTTACGTCCTGAAGGCACACGACACATAGAAGAAGAAGAATGAGCTTGAGTAAATGGTGGGCAGAACAAAGTTTAGGAGAGAGAACAAAAAGACAAAATTTATTAAGAGCTACAAAGGGAAGGACATTGTAGATAGCCATGATCGCATACGTCCTGAAGGGACACGGCACATAGAAGAAGAAGAATGAGTTTGAGTAAATGGTTGACAGAACAAGGTCTAGGAGAGATGACAAAGAGAAAAAATTTATTAAGTGCTACAAAGGGAAGGACATTGTGGAGAACCATGATCGCATACGTCCTGAAGGGACACGGCACATAGAAGAAGAAGGCATGCATATAAGGGTGTAGAATGTAGCTGAATGTTACTTCGATATCTTCTATGTCTTGTTTGTCAGAATTCCACAATTATGGTCACTGAATAAGCATCAAACTCACGAAAGACATGACGACATTTACATCACGGAGAACATCCACTGTATAGTAAATTTAAATAAAATTCTTGTTCATTGTAGTGAATTTATTGTTTCTTTAGACTTGATGCTGAAGGAATATGGATCAATATTGTTTTGGGTTGTTGTTATTAGATGATATTTGAAAAATACTGCTTAAGAGAAGGGACCTTTCTCTAGTAAATTTACAATGTCTTAGTGACTTGCCAATTTATAGAAATAATTATGACAATGAAATATTCATTCATGGAGACAATACAAATAATTGATATGATTCCGGAAATAATGAATAAAACATAAAGAAAAAATAATGATAATTTCAATAGTAATAAATTGAGAACATTAACAAAAACAATTATGCTAATCGTAATCAGAAAATAATGATAAATAATTATAACAATAACAACAGTAACAGCAAAGAAAAAACAATTTAGTAATAAGATCACATTTAGTAGCAGCAATAAAAATGATGTTTGTAATGAATATGATAGTAAGAATAATATTAATAGATAGCAGTAGTTGTAGCGGCAGTAATAATTGTGAAGTGGACGAAACGGATAAAAAAGATGATAAAAACAATGGTCTAAAAAATAACAAAATAACAACGACGACAACAATAACAACGACGACAACAGCATAACTATTAAGAAATTTCCGATATTTTTGAATAGGAATTTAGCAATGATGACGTTAGCTCTTATTCTCGGGATAGCAATAGAAGCAATTTTTTCCATATTCATTTCAGTTTTGCGTGGCTTGTTCCAAACGTTTTCCAATTCTCCTTCCTGTTCTCTTTTTTTTTTCCAGTATTTCCCGCCTCTTCAGATTTATTGGTAAAGGACAAGGAGTCGTGGTTTTAAAGGGAGATTACTCTTGTAGCGTTTGTGGAATTCAGAGTTAATCCTCACTTTTGTTCCCAATAGTTTCCTATTCTTAGAGATATGAATTTTTTTTTCCTTTTTCTCTCAGTTGATAATATTTTCCTGAAAATTATCGATTATTATTTTATTTTTTTCCCCTTTTTTTTTCTATTTATTTCTCCATATACACACTCTTTTTATTTCTTTGTTGTCCCCCATCACTCAATCTGTTTTTTTTTCTAATCCAACTCTCTTGCCAATAATTATTCGCAGTTTTTGTTTCTTTACGTTTTCCTTTCGTTGTTGTTAAGATTTTTCGCTTCTTTATTGGCATTCTTCCACAAATACAAAGAAACGCTCACGTAGATATATGACAAACGTATGCTTATGCAAAAACATACATACTCTCATTATACAATTATATCTAGTCACGTATGCATATATGAATTTTTACAGCAGTAGTCTATGCATGCAAGCATATATGTCCATGCGCCAATTTGCACCAATACAGATCAAATAAATAAAGGAATAAAGAAGATTAAAAAATGAAATATGTGCAAGAAAAAAACAGAAATACAATTTATTGTACTTTTAAAATTATTTATTTTGCTGTAGTCGTGATACAGTGTAGGAGAAAAGATATTTGGAGTTTATTTAGTTAAAAAGAACTATTTTAATTATATATTTACTTATATATTTACTTCTTATAATTTACGTTATTTTTAATGCACACACATATTTTAGTTGCCATCTTTGTATCTTTTTAATTTTCTTAAACAATGCAATTAATATCAACCGGCCTAGATAGATAAGTCCAACTAAAATGTTTGAGGTTCCGACAGGAATCTAATATGTAATCTCTTTTTGATCGAGGAAAACGCTTATATAGCCGAAACATGCATTTACCAATTCAAAATCTTTTTATTTTACATCATTTCTTTATTACTATAAAAGTTATTTTTAGTTGTTACATGTACTTGGATTTCTATATCTGTTCTAGCTTTATTTTCTTAAACAGTGAAATTAATAACAACCGACCTAGATAGAGAAGTCTTACTAAAGTTTAGATTGTGCCAACGACAGGAACTGTTATTAATTTCTTTAAGAAAAAACAAAACAAAACAAAAAAAAAAGACGACAACAACAAACACAGTTAGTAACTAAAATACGTGTACCCCTTAAAAATAAAGTTTACAGTAATAACTAATAATGTTGGATAAAAAGAAACAGTTTACATTTCGGGTACGAAAGTAAAGCTAGCCGATCTAGATTCGAGAAATGTTCCTACTTAAAATATAGGAATAAATAGGTTTGCTTATCGTCTGTTTCACATTCCTTGCCGGTCTTTTGAACAGGAATCAAGGTCTATTTATTTCCTGTTTAAGATTCGATTTTCCGGCTTCTAAAATATTCTCTTTCATTCCCAGTAACCCCTTGCGTCTTAGTGGTATTATCGCCTTGCTTTGAGTGAATTAATTAAAAAAAGCTAATTCCTCTATTGCTCTAGAAAAAGCACGTTTCGGTTATAAAAACTCTTTGCTTGATGTAGAAAAGGGATACAGGTTCGATTCCTGTCGGAGTCACAAACATTCTTTAGTAGTATTTCTTAATCTAGGTCCGTAGTGTTTAATTTCACTGTTTAAGAAAAAAAAAACAAAAAACAAAAACAAAAAGCAAAACAAAACAAAAAACAAAAAACAAAAACAAAACAAGGATAGCAAATAACGTGTACCCACTAAAAATAACGTTTATAGGAATAAGAAATAATGACAGATACAAAATCCATTAAAAATTACTGATGTAATTATGCTAAACGTTAACATATTATTTTTCTCTATAAATAAATCTTAAGTTTTGATATTATTTTTTTTCTTTTAGTCGCGTCCCTTCTGGGCATAAGCGATCGTGGCTCTCCAAATCTTTCTATCTAGTGTGGCCCTTAGCAGTTTTTCTTCCTTTGCTAAATTCCCCTAGCCCACTTCCGCTGTCCATTCACACAAGCTAATCAAGTAAGCGGCTCCCAGCATTCTTTTATCGTAATGAGGGTAAGGTTTTTCAAGTTCTTTAATAGATTTTCCTTATTATTTGGTTTGATACAACCATTTAACATCTCAGTTGAAAATGAAGGCTTTTCTTAGTAAGTTATTGAAAGAGTTTTTCTAAGTATGGGAGCCATACTCAGATTATCATGGGTTTCCTGTGAGATTTTTAATGCGTGCATCAGTATTCTTAATTATTTCTTGCGCCTCTATTAGTGTGAAATAAATCATTTGCGTTTTTGTTTATCAACGATCCGTTTTTCCTTTCATTAAGAGCATGTTGAACTAAAAGAATTAACTTAGTGGATTTCCTTATCTTTTCTAAGTTTCAGCGCGTGAAAAAAAATTCGATGTGTTTAACATCTTTGCTAATTCTTAGATACTTTGTAGTGTATTAATTTACCCTGATGACTTTAGGGTTTCATCATCAAACTACGATGAATACACGGGTCTGGGTTCATCTTCCAAAGACACTTTTCCAGAACGAAACTTTGCAAACCAATTTCATACTTACCTGTCAGTTATCATCCTTTAACCATAAACTCTACATATTTTTGTAGATGTTATTGTATTGTTATTACCTTGTTTGAACTCGCATAACATTGTGACGTAAATGCATTTTCTGTCTCTTCATTAAGTGAGTTAAGAAATTTATTATTTCATCACCTGTATACGATTTTTTTATAGGAATAGACAGGTCCGCCCATCTGCAGGTTTACACCTCTTTGAACAGGGATAGACGTTTTCCCTTGCTTCCTAATTAGAATTGTGTTTCCGATTCCTTCTCCTTATTCTTAATCATTTCGCCCTAAGCAAAAAAAAAAAAAAAAAAAAATCAAATTCCTGAGCTGCAAGTGGTTACCGAGTGCTAGAGACAATGAGAAAAATACTACTTAGGAGAAAGAATGATAAAAGAACAAGAATTAAGAAGACAGAAGATAACTATTGATATTTCATTTATATTTTTGAAGATCAAAGTTGACTGGGAAGCAAGAAGCTGGAAGAGCCTTTCACAAGCGAAAAGTGTAAGAGAAGAAACTGTTACGGTTACATCTAGCAATTTCAACTGTAAAGTTTTCTCATTTTATTTCATTCCCAGTAATTAATCTTTTCTTTTTTTTCTTTCTTTCTATCTATCTATCTATCTATCTATCTATCTATCTATCTATCTATCTATCTATTTTAATCTTTTCTTTTTCTGTCTATCTAAATCTTTTCTTTATATATTTTAATTTTTTTCATCTATCTATCTATCTATCTATCTATCTATCTATCTATCTATCTATCTATCTATCTATCTATCTATCTATCTAAATCTTTTCTTTATAACTTTTAATATTTTCCTTTTCTATCTATCTATCTATCTATTTAATCTATCTTTTTTTCTTTATACATTTTAATCTTTTCTTTTTCTATCTATCTATCTATCTATCTATCTATCTATCTATCTATCTATCTATCTATCTAAATCTTTCCTTTAAATTTTAATCCTTTATATTTTTTAATCTATTCTTTCTATCTTTCTATCTATCTATCTATCTATCTATCTATCTATCTATCTATTTATCTTTCTTTTTTGTTATTTTAATCTTTTCTTTATATATTTTTTTTTTCATCTATCTAAATCTTTATCTATCTTTATCTATCTATTTTAAAATTTTTTTATCTATCTATCTATTTTTTTCTATCTATCTATCTATCTATCTATCTATCTATCTATCTATCTATCTATCTAAATCTTTCCTTTATATATTTTAATCTTTTCTTTTCTTTCTATCTATCTATCTATCTATCTATCTATCTATCTATCTATCTATCTATCTATCTATCTATCTATCTATCTAAATATTTTCTTTATCTATTTTAATCTTTTCTTTTTCTGTCTATCTAAATCTTTTCTTTATATATTTTAATTTTTTCATTTTTGTATCTATCTATCTAAATCTTTTTTTTATATATTTTAATCTTTTCTTTTCTATCTATCTATCTATCTATCTATCTATCTATCTATCTATCTATCTATCTATCTATCTATCTATCTATCTATCTATCTATTAGAGTACTCGATTTAACTGCCACTTATGATTAGTAATTAGGACGATACATTCGTCATTACAACTGGTTCACCAAAACGGAAATTATTTATGACTCAGTATAGAAGAACAACTGGAATAGTAATTATGTTAAAATGCTATATTTCTATTCAATCCTTATATTTAGAGAGTATATCAAATTATTTTGTTATAATGTTTTTGTTAGATGGAATAGTAATGTTTGTACAATAGCTTTTCGGCTCCCTGTACCGCTCCCGTAAGTACCTGACTCCACATGCTATGGAGCACTGTTACCATCTCTGAGCGGTAGGTGTCCAGTCCTCACTTACATGTCTTGAGTTCAAAATCGTCTCCGAGTTATTGTTGGGGAAAAATTATTTTCCACTCTCCAAACTCTCTCTGACAGGCGTGATATAGGAAGTCTCCCACTACCCTCTCGCTCTTACGTCTCTGAAAAGTGCTCGGACGAACTACAATTCTTTGTTTCATTATGTATGCCGCTTACATAGTAGCAAACCATCCACATTCCCTTCGTATTCCATTGGTGAGAAGTAAGTTCCACTCGAACAGCTTCTTCCTACAAACCACTGCCCAGGAGAACAGACTCCCAAGAGGATGTTTCCCCAATCACTACAATCTTAATCTGTTCAAGTCTAGAGTTAACCGTTATCTTCCCCACCTATCCATATAAACTACCCATTGGTGAGAAGTAAGTTCAACTCGAACAGCTTCTTCCCACGAACCACTGTCCAGGGAACAGACTCCCAAGAGGATGTTTCCCCAATCACTACAATCTTAACCTGTTCAAGTCTAGAGTTAACCATTATCTTCCCTCCTATCCATATAAACTACCCATTGGTGAGAAGTAAGTTCCACTCGAACAGCTCCTTCCCAAAAACCACTGTCCCCCCAAGAGGATGTTTCCCCAATCCAATCTTAACCTGTTCAAGTCTAGGTTAACCGTTATCTTCCCCAGATAAACTCCCATTGTGAAGAAGTTCCACTCGAACAGCTTCTTCCCCAACCACTGCCCAATCTTAATGTTTGTTCAAGTCTAGAGTTAACCATTATCTTCCCCTCCTATCCATATAAACTACCCATTGGTGAGAAGTAAGTTCCACTTGAACAGCTTCTTCCCGCGAACCACTGCCCAGGGGAACAGACTCCCAAGAGGATGTTCCCCCAATCACTACAATCTTAACCTGTTCAAGTCTAGAGTTAACCATTATCTTCCCCTCCTATCCATATAAACTACCCATTGGTGACAAGTAAGTTCCACTCGAACAGCTTCTTCCCGAAACCACTGCCCAGGGGAACAGACTCCCAAGAGGATTTGCCCCAATCAACCTTAACCTGTTCAAGTCTAGAGTTAACCGTTATCTTCCCAATCCATAGGATTGGTGACCCAATTCCACTCAACAGCTTCTTCCCGCAAACCACTTAACAGACTCCCAAGAGGATGTTCAAATCTTAGTTCAAATCTAGAGTTAACCGTTATCTTCCCCACCTATCCATATAAACTACCCATTGGTGACAAGTAAGTTCCACTCGAACAGCTTCTGTTGGCGATCCACTGCCCTGTGGAACAGACTCTCAAGTGGATATTGCTCCGATCGCGACACTTTTAACCTGTACTAGTCTAGAGTCCAGAGTTATCTTCGCCTCCTATCCGTATAATCTACCACTTAACGTAACCCTCGAGTCTTCCCCGGGATTTGTATAGGGTAAACCTTACTGTAAAAAAAAGAATTTTCTTTGAAGTCTTTTATGACAATTTTTTAAAATGCTCTATCCCTTCAAGGACGTTAGCAGACATTGGTCTCCTTTTAATATTTGTGAATTCCCCGAACTCATTGCGAAAGATAGTAGAGTGCTTTCCCGTTGCCTTTTCCACAATGTTACATTCAGATTTATTTTCTCCTACACGTTCTCCTAACTAAGAATCGGGAATGCAGTCTGCTCTGAGATTTTACTTATAGCCGAGGTGGGAGGAGAAAAATGAAATTCAGCTGGTTGAAGATTTTATTTATACCATTTTTCCCTATGGGGTCTTCTTTTATGTGCCATGTACTTTCAGGAAAATTATGGCTCTCTACAACTTCCTATAGTTTGCCTCTTTAAGTAACTTTTGACGCTTTACTATCCCTCTTTGTCCTTGTTATACTATCCCTTGGCACTTGTTAAGAAGGTTATTCGCTGTTTCTCTTTGCTTCTATTGGACTCAGTATACCCTGTGAGTGTTAAATTCTCTAGACTTTCTTTCTTCATTACGCCTTTAAAATTTCAACTGTTTCTTTCTGATTGTAAGTATGCTACCTTGTTGTTCCTATTTTCCATAAAGGTTCTTCATATCTCACATGTTCTGTCTATGGTATACGTAGAATTCGTCAGTAGAGTCCCATCTCTATTGCTTCACGTCCCTTCTTCATTTATGAGTCGATTGTCCAACATTCCCTGTTATATAAGAGATTAGATAATATTCTTTTCTTTGTTTTTAACGATATTTTCCTCGTCTTAGTTTCTGGAAGACTGCTTTTAATATACACTATTTACATTATTCGGACTATTGTCCTCATTTTTGTTGCCATATTTTCCTCCATCTGTCGCGGTCTTGTGTCAGAGCTCGAGTCTCAGCGAATGGTGTCTTGGTGTGCTCATCAAGGGGCGCGTCTTGGGCGTTTTAAGCTCAAGGAACCCATGCCTCTCCAGGTGAGACCACGCCTTGGTCGCGAACAGGTTGCCGTCGTAGTTCATCTGAGGAATCCTTCCGCTCTGGCCGGTGACCTATGACTTGCGTCAAGGAGGTCCTTCGCCCAGTGGTGCCGTGTTAATAAAAGCCACTCACGTGAGTTTGAACCGGCTTAATAAGGCATGGCTACTTAGAGCAATCACGTGAAGAATTTAGGAGATGGTTGAGCACACCCGCGTTCCAACAACCCCTCAAGGGTGAAATAAAAGACGAGTTTTTATAGTTCTGTTTTGTACTTTCCTTCGTTTCTTACAAAACTATTCACGCAGTTAAATGTCTGTCCTTGCTCGTTTTATTTTACGTCCCAGCTACGTAACCCATACTCATGATCATACATATTTCCAGTTCCTTCTTTCTTTCCATTACTTCTTTGTCTTCTTTCATTATTATTTCTAAGTATCTTATCAGCGGTATAATCCACATCTTATACTGATATTACATAGTATTGTAGAGGACCGTGTGTGTTTGCGTGTTGTTGAATTAGGAACACGTGCGTTTGATTCCTTGCTAGAAAAAGGTCTAACTACAAGAATTGATTAAGCCCAGGAATTGTAAAGAAGTCCAGCTGAATATATAAATAATATAAATATATATATATATATATATATATATATATATATATATATATATATTTCTATTAGCCCTGTCTCTCTGATATTGAGCGCTTTCTAATAAGTACCGTGCATATAATATATAAATAATTATACATATATATATATATATTTATTTATATTTATATACCCTTTTCACACACACACACACACACACACACACACACACACACACACACACACACACACACACACACACACACACACACACACACAGCAACTTAAACCCTTTTAAGTGTAAGGACAAGAGTGAATGCCCACACGAATTAAAAATAGCTATCATGATTGATTAAAAAAAAAGAACACACAACATGAAACGATTTCATTTTTAACGATCACAGAACTATAAAAAATATTGGTTCGAAACCAAGTACCCGCACAACTTTTGTATATACCTTTATTTATTTTTTTCTGTTGATGCATATATTTATATATAAGTAAATGCAATATCTTTTGATTGATTATTTTTTATAATTTTAGAGCTTCTTATAAGTTCCAAAAATGGTCTAGCAAAGGATTTTCTCTCGTGAACAAAAATGCATGTTGTTGCGGTATGCTTACAAGTCCGGCCTAAACACTGGCTAGGCGCAACATCACATCAATGGAGAAGACACAGTTGGTCGTCCCACAGTGTACGATTGGTTCAAGTGGTTCCAACATGACCATACAGCCATCTTGGATTACCTGGAGGAAATGGACAAAGTCAGCAAATTGAACGTATGGATCCCACGTAAACTGATCGACTTTGATCGTCGACGCCGCCTAGCGTTCATGAAGCGTCGTTTTGTTTGGTTGAACAAAATGGTTACAGCAGATGAAATATGGTATCTTTATTCGAACGGGATACGTAAAAGAAGCTGCTCAGACAAGGTCATAATTTGTTCTGGTGGGATGAGAAGGGCGTTATTCACTGGGAAAATGATGTAATGCAGTCATTCCATCAGCTCTCAACTGCACTGTCAACAACTACAACGTTTGGCTAACGCAATTGCGCAAAAACATCCAGAATTAGCTGATGTCATATTCCTTCAGGTATCCATGACCTACACTGTCGTTGGAACAAGGTGATCGAAAATAACGGCGATTAATGATGTTTGAAATGTACTTGTATCGTTGTATATTCTTGTTAATAAATAATTTACCAAACCACATATTTGATAAACAAATCAAACCTTAGAAATAAAATTTGTAGACAATAATGTCTTTTTTCCAGAAAACTTCGCCCTGTGCAAGGCCCGGGGCCACTCGATGTAGAGGGTTACGTTAAGAGGCTGTTTATACGTATAGTAGAGAAAGATAACGGTTAACCCTAGACTTGAACAGGTTAAGATTGTAGTGATCGAGGAAATACCCTATTGGGTGTCGGTTCCACAGAGCAATGCTTAACGGGAAGAAGCTTTTCGAGTGGAATATGGGATATGGAAGGAATGAGGATGGTATGGTGTGTCCTAGACGTGAGTATTAGACCTGGCGGAACCAAGGAATGTAGTTCGTCTGAGCACTTTCCATGTAGTGGTAGAACAGTGGGAGGCTTGCCATCGCGCCTGTGAGAATTTGGTGGGTAGGAAGTAATTCGTCACCCAAAACGACGCTTTTGGAGTCTATCGAGATTGGAACGTGACGATTGAGCAGTTAATGCCAAAATATAACAACAGTACTAAAAACATTATTAAACAGGAACCAACAACACAATAATCACAAAACAACAACAAAAAAAAACAAAACAAATAATAAATAAAAGGTTAAAGCTTCCTCAGGATCGCTGCCAATGATATAACAACTATAGCAACAATAACAGAAACCACTAGCTCATCGAACGATTGTTGTCTATAAATTCGTTTGTTCCCACTTGGAGAATTCCTCGGTAATAAGTGAAACGCCATATACATTAGCTACACACTACATTATCGTGCCCTTGACGTACTGTTTATCTGATAAATTAAATTGTTTATCTGATAAATTTATATGACAAATTAAATTGCATATTACGACACCACAATGAAACAAGAAAATATTACAAATACTTATATCATATAAACCGTAAAAATATTATATCATATAACCCGTAAAAATATTATGTCATATAAAACGTAAAAATATTATGTCACATAAACCGTAAAAATATTATGTCATATAAACCGTAAAAATATTATGTCATATAAACCGTAAAAATATTATGTCATATAAAACGTAAAAATATTATGTCATATAAACTGTAAAAATATTATGTCATATAAACCGTAAAAATATTATGTCATATAAACCGTAAAAATATTATGTCATATAAAACGTAAAAATATTATGTCATATAAAGCGTAAAAATATTATATCATATAAACTGTAAAAATATTATGTCATATAAACCGTAAAAATATTATGTCATATAAAACGTAAAAATATTATGTCATATAAAACGTAAAAATATTATGTCATATAAAACGTAAAAATATTATATCATATAAACCGTAAAAATATTATATCATATAAAACGTAAAAAACAAATATCAGAATTGTTAAGCATAAAATATCAAAACTAGCATCAATTAGATTTTCGGAAATTTAGGAACAAATTAAATATAATTCATAAACAAAATGATACGATAACGTGAACTGTCACCGAGAACCGGAAGTTGTTATATTTGAAAGTAAATGCATAAACATTGAAATATTTATATTTAATTATGTACTAGGAATATGATCCGAATATAGAAAAGTAAGTTAGAAAATCATTAACAAAAAAATTTCATTGGTTCATATTCCTGGTATATTATTTTATTATATATATAGTGTACCAGGTCTCTGTATTCGGCCCTTAAAAAAGTGTCGATGGTCCTGCACGAAACCTTCACCACTATAATCAAATATCATGTGCTGTTGTCGGGCTGTCGGTTTCCTTGGAACTGATCTGCTTGACACTCATACGTCGAATTCGACGGGGGAGAGTCGAATATATATATATATATATATATATATATATATATATATATATATATATATATATATATATATATATATATATATATGTGTGTGTGTGTGTGTGTGTGTGTGTGTGTGTGTGTGTGAAAGAACACACCAATATATGGATGTATGTGTATATATATATGTGTCAATATATTCATGTCCATCAAAATCGTTCGATAATAAAATTACATATTGATATCTATCTACTTTCATATATATATATATATATATATATATATATATATATATATATATATATATATATATATATAAGTGTGTGTGTGTGTGTGCGCGTAGGTGTACACAGTCTGCCAAAAATGTATAAACAATCCAGAAAAGGAAAAAAAACTTGTCTTTCGTAGTTTTATCAAATTGCGATAACACTTTTTATTGTAGTACTATATTTTCATATTACATTGGTGTCTTTTAGACTATAAATTGAAAATGCAATGACAGCTATCTCACTGGATTCTTTAGCCAGCGTTGTTCAAGCAGTAGTTTGCTGTACTAATAAATGGAAGCTAAAGGCCACAATTTTGAGCATCTATTGATTGTTCGGTCCAAAGGCAACTTGTATTAATCTGATGCCTGAATAAATTTATTTTTTCTTTCCTGAAGTGTGCATACATTTTTTGTGTGGACTCTGTATATATGAAGAAGGTATATTTAGGCAATTTTGATAAAAAAGAAACGACAAAGTCCTTCTGATTAATTATATTTTTTTAAACATTTTTTCCACAGATTGGAGGTCCTTTTCGAGATCAGCAGCCAGGTTAGTTTTGTCAACGATACCAGATTTACTATTGAGGCCGGAGTAAATATTAGTGTCGTCCGCGTAGATGCCTACTTGGGAACTGATGACATCAGGAAGGTCATTGATGAAGATCAGAAATAGTGTAGATAGAGCCTTGGGAAACACCAGTGTTCGAAAGAAAGGAGCTAGAGCAGAACCCGTTTAGGACGACCTTTATTTCACGGTTTGACAGGAATGATTGTATTAAATCAAATAATCGTCCTGTAATGCGGTATCCCTGAAGCTTACGAAGAAGGCCGACATGCAAAACCCTACCAAACGCTTTAGAAATATCTAGAGCCACGTATATATATATATATATATATATATATATATATATATTCATATATTCATAAATTATTCATACAAAAAAACAAATACAAAGGTTAATGATTTAATTCGCGACGATGGATTTCTCGCCAATTAAATCATTAACATTATTATTTGTTTTTTGTATGAATAATTCATGAATTTGTAAATTAATTGCACCTTTATTGAAATATATATATATGAGCTCTTTTGTTAGTTAGTTGTTACTCGTTTGCCTCGTTAGCCAAACTTTCCCTGACGATCCGTTAGGTTTGTCTGGCTCACTTGGTGTATCTATCTATCTATCTATCTATCTATCTATATATATATATATATATATATATATTAATGCAAATTTGAGAAGTAACCTTTCTTATAACCATCTTTCGTTAAATATGGCAGAGAAGAATGATTTAATTAAAATTTTTATTTTTCTATTTTGTTTTTCCAGCGTCAAAAAACGATGAAAACTAACACCAGCAAAAACAAAACAAAAACCCCTGAAAATGACTACAGGAGTGACCTATAGCATTTCGGATAATGAAAATTATGGAACATTTTTGTATCCCTTTGCTCCTACCAAACGGTAAAAATATAAGGATGCTAGGATAATAATAATAATAATAATAATAATAATAATAATGAAAATATATGTTGTAGGATTAATACAAGTATAAGATTTGTCACTTAGCTGATTGATATTATACCTAGCACTTCGACACCAGAGTTTCGTAGACGACCCTTTTTGTAATTGTTCAGTTCCCTTATCAGGAGGTTTCAGAAAGTTTATCTAGGCAGCAAAAATTAATACAGCCTATTATGGACACATATCTCAAATTCATCAAAACATCCATTGCTTTTCTGCACTGTAAGCAGATGCGTTACCCCTGGGGAAAGGTAATATTTATTCCTACGTTATCCTCGGCATTACCTTTCAATGATTTTTTTATTCAGCAGATATAGTTAGAGTACTGTTCTGCATTAACTCTTCTGCTCTTCTGAAGATTGATTGATTTGGGTTTTTTTACGACTTATCAACCCTTTTTCGGTTATTTAAAGCCGAAACATATTTTGCATTGTAGGAAATTGCTTACAGTACCTGGTGTTCCCAATTGGTATCAATCTAAGCACGACA
The DNA here is from genome assembly GCA_903632075.3 of Acanthosepion pharaonis. Classification (NCBI taxonomy): domain Eukaryota; kingdom Metazoa; phylum Mollusca; class Cephalopoda; order Sepiida; family Sepiidae; genus Acanthosepion; species Acanthosepion pharaonis. Next base: position 485,771 of record CAHIKZ030002489.1, on the reverse strand, counting down.
CTTCGTAACCTTGACGATCGAACGAAAACGGGTGTTTTCAGCATGAGTTGACCGTGGGCCACATGTAAAAATAAGTCAATCGTCAAAATAAATTCCATTTTTCAAAAGACAAAGTTCATGAATTTTCTTAGATATATTTTACGCTATTTTTCACACAATAAAAGGCCCAAGTGCCACTCAAGGTAGAGGGTTACTGAATGCGGTTGTTGTATAGACGTAAAAGAAGGAAGTGCAGATTATGAGGATATGTAGGATAGACAAAAGCTGATCCTAGACTTGAAGAGGTTAAGTAGGAGAGGTTAATTTGTTCAGGGAAACATTCTCACTGATCTGACTGGTATGTAAAGCCAGGTACTTTCTGGCGGGTTATAAGGAGCTGACCATTTTTCTTGTAGCGATGGATCCTGTATATGTTTCACGAGGTTTACGATGAACTTGGATCCCAAAAGGCGATCAAAACAGGGAACCTCTTTGAGTGCAATCATTCACCATGACTAAAACAAATTCAGTATCAGATGATGGAAAGTTACTAACCTGACTTCTGAGGTATTGAAAGTTTTGAATATTGCTGCCACATTTGGTTTGGTACTCCTGCTATATATTTAGAGATTCTTGATAAAATACAAAGAAGAATACACAATTTTATTGGTCCGGGCCTGGCATCTTACCTTTAGTCACTTTCCACCGCCGTAACTTATATTCATTATGCCTTTTCTATAAATATTTTCAAAATAATTCTGATGATCTTTCCTCTATGGTAACTAGACTTTATGGATTTAAACGGATTACTGGATTGTCAGATAGGTGGTATCATTTTACAGGTGGAATGGCTAGTTAGTAACCGTAAGTTCTATGCTAACAATTTGTTCTCCCGCTTGTGGAACTCACTTCCGGTTTCTTGCTTTCTAGTCAACTTTGACCCTCAAAAAATTATATGCAATGCCAATCTTTATCTTTTTTCCTTAATCCACGTTCTTTTATTGCCCTCTCTCCTTAAAGAAGTTTTTATCATATATTTTATCTCACACTGAGTAACATCTTGCATCCTGGTGGTTTTATTGTTTTCTTTGGGGTAAAATGATTGAAGAAAGCCGTTTTTCCTCACTTAGCTACATCAGTTATGTCAGAAGAGAGACCTGCTGACATTCATATAGATTAATGCAGATACACTCATAAACAGTAGTATCATCTACTCAAATATTTATAAACGATCTGAGAATTCTCGTAGATTAATATAAAGCAGAAAGAGGGGAGAACTTTGGGGGATACTTTCAAAGACCTCATGTTCTTCAGAAGATGACACTGACAACAAACTTCAAGGATTTACAAGGAAGATTAGGTCTTGAATATCTTAGATTATGAAGTGTCGTAAATACATCAGTTGGAATCATAATGGTGTAACTATGTTTCAGAGGCAGGGTATTTCCAAATAAATTATTAATGAATCACTAAAAATGCGGTAAAAAATATACCTGGAATTGTCCATCTTTTAATGTTTCTGGTTTCAAAATTTTCTGCAACAAATTAACTTCTCAGGCACATTTGTATTTTACAGGTTAAAAAATGATATGCCAAGAATGTGAAGGTTTTAAGTTTCATGTCACTTACTTCTAAGTTGGAAAGAGAAATTCCTTGAATACATAACTAATCATTAAAAAACGCTATATTCTAAAGTATGATTGTTACTAAAAAAAAATTTCGTTTTCGTGTTTCTTGAAATCGTCAAATTTTGTTCTGATTGAGATTTCTTGGTGTTTTTCAGAAACTGACCGACAATATATTTGAACGCTATATTAAACTTGTCCAGCTTGTATGATCTTTGGTAATATATCATCGTACCTAATACAAAATTTTCTGTTAATACATATTACATTTAATATTATTTGTAAAACGTTAAAAGTATGAATACCAATATGTAAAGTTAACATTTGTCCTTGCGTTGAATACTGCTGTCATGTCAGGTTTGGTGCTCAAGCTAAATAACTAGAGGTACTTGAAAAAATCCCTAAGAACTGTGTGAAATGTAATCTTCAAAGATTATCACTTGTAGAAACCTTTTCTGATTTCTTGCTTCCCATCCACCTAAAATCTTCAAGGATTCTGACTTGTGGAACTCTCTTGTGATTTGTTGTTTTCCAGCCAACTACAATCTTCGAGGACACTGATTGTGGAACTCTCTTATGATTTCTTGCTTCACAGCCACCTATAAATTTCGAAGACACTGAAATTTGGAACTCTCTTCTGATTTGTTGCTTCCCAGCCACCTACAATCTTCGAGGACACTGACTTGTGGAATTATCTTCTGATTTCTTGCTTCCCAGCCACCTACAATCTTCGAGGACACTGACTTGTGGAACTCCCTTCTGATTTGTTGCTTCCCAGCCACTTACAATCTTCGAGGATTCTGACTTGAGGAAATCTCTTATGATTTCTTGCTTCTCAGCCACCTACAATCTTCGAGGACACTGACTTGTGGAAATCTCTTATGATTTCTTGCTTCTCAGCCACCTACTATCTTCGAGGACACTGACTTTTGGAACTGTCTTATGATTTCTTGCTTTTCAGCCAACTACAATCTTCGAGGACACTGACTTTTGGAACTCTCTTATAATTTCTTGCTTCTCAGCCACCTACAATCTTCGAGGACACTGACTTGTGGAACTCTCTTCTGATTTCTTGCTTCTCAGCCACCTACAATCTTCGAGGACACTGACTTTTGGAACTCTCTTATAATTTCTTGCTTCCCAGCCAACTACAATCTTCGAGGACACTGACTTGTGGAACTCTCTTCTCATTTCTTGCTTCTCAGACACCTACAAACATCAAGGACACTGACTTGTGGAAGTCTCTTCTGATTTCTTGTTTTCCAGCCACCTACAATCTGCGAGGACACTGACTTTAGGGACTCTCTTCTGATTTCTTGCTTCTCAGCCACCTACAATCTTCGAGGGCACAGAATTGTGGAACTCTCTTCTGATTTCTTGTTTCCCAGCCAAATACAATCTTCGAGGGCACTGACTTGTGGAACTCTCTTCTGATTTCTCGCTTCCCAGGCAAATATAATCTTCGAGAACACTGACTTTTGGAACTCTCTTCTGATTTGTTGATTCCCAGCCACCTACAATCTTCGAGGACACTGACTTTTGGAACTCTCTTCTGATTTCTTGCTTCTCAGCCACCTACTTACTTCGAGGACACTGACTTGTGGAACTCTCTACTGATTTCTTGCTTCCCAGCCAACTACAATATTCGAGAACACTGACTTTTGGAACTCTCTTATGATTTCTTGCATCCCAGACAACTAAAATATTCAAGGACACTGACTTGTGGAACTCTCTTCTGATTTCTTGCTTCCCAGCCACCTACTATCTTCAAGGACACAGATTTTTGGAACTGTCTTATGATTACTTGCTTTCCAGCCAACTACAATCTTCGAGGACACTGACTTTTGGAACTCTCTTATAATTTCTTGCTTCTCAGCCACCTACAAGCTTCGAGGACACTGACTTGTGGAACTCTCTTCTGATTTCTTGCTTCTCAGCCACCTACAATCTTCGAGGACACTGACTTGTGGAACTCTCTTCTGATTTCTTGTTTTCCAGCTTACCTACAATCTTCGAGGACACTGACTTTAGGAACTCTCTTCTGATTTCTTGCTTCTCAGCCACCTACTATCTTCGAGGACACTGACTTGTGGAACTCTCTTCTGATTTCTTGCTTCCCAGCCACCTACTATCATCGAGGACACTGACTTGTGGATGTCTCTTCTGATTTCTTGTTTTCCAGCCAAATATAATCTTCGAGAACACTGACTTTTGGAACTCTCTTCTGATTTGTTGATTCCCAGCCACCTACAATCTTCGAGGACACTGACTTTTGGAACTCTCTTCTGATTTCTTGCTTCCCAGCCACCTACTATCTTTGAGGACACTGACTTGTGGAACTCTCTTCTGATTTCTTGCTTCTCAGCCACCTACTAACTTCGAGGACACTGACTTGTGGAACTCTCTTCTGATTTCTTGCTTCCCAGCCAACTACAATATTCGAGAACACTGACTTTTGGAACTCTCTTATGATTTCTTGCATCCCAGACAACTAAAATATTCAAGGACACTGACTTGTGGAACTCTCTTTTGATTTCTTGCTTCCCAGCCACCTACTATCTTCAAGGACACAGATTTTTGGAACTGTCTTATGATTACTTGCTTTCCAGCCAACTACAATCTTCGAGGATACTGACTTTTTGAACTCTCTTATAATTTCTTCCTTCTCAGCCACCTACAATCTTCGAGGACACTGACTTGTGGAACTCTCTTCTGATTTCTTGCTTCTCAGCCACCTACAATCTTCGAGGACACTGACTTGTGGAACTCTCTTTTGATTTCTTGCTTCCCAGCCACCTACTATCTTCAAGGACACAGATTTTTGGAACTGTCTTATGATTACTTGCTTTCCAGCCAATTACAATCTTCGAGGATACTGACTTTTTGAACTCTCTTATAATTTCTTCCTTCTCAGCCACCTACAATCTTCGAGGACACTGACTTGTGGAACTCTCTTCTGATTTCTTGCTTCTCAGCCACCTACAATCTTCGAGGACACTGACTTGTGGAACTCTCTTCTGATTTCTTGCTTCTCAGCCACCTACAATCTTCGAGGACACTGACTTGTGGAACTCTCTTCTGATTTCTTGCTTTTCAGCCACCTACTATCTTCGAGGACACTGACTTGTGGAACTCTCTTCTCATTTCTTGCTTCTCAGCCACCTACAATCTTTTAGGACACTGACTTGTGGAACTCTCTCATGATTTCTTGCTTCTCAGCGAACTACAATCTTCGAGGACACTGACTTGTGAAACTCTCTTCTGATTTCTTGTTTCACAGCCAACTACAATTTTTGAGGGCACTGACTTGTGGAACACTCTTCTGATTTCTCGCTTCCCAGCCAAATATAATCTTCGAGGACACTGACTTGTGGAACTCTCTTCATATTTCTTTGCTTCTCAGCCACCTACTATCTTTGAGGACACTGACTTTTGGAACTGTCTTATGATTTCTTGCTTTTCAGCCAACTACAATCTTCGAGGACACTGACTTTTGGAACTCTCTTATGATTTCTTGCATCCCAGCCAACTACAATCTTCGAGGACACTGACTTTTGGAACTCTCTTATAATTTCTTGCTTCTCAGCCACCTACAATCTTTGAGGACACTGACTTTTGGATTTGCCAAATATAATCTTCGAGAACACTGACATTTGGAACTCTCTTCTGATTTGTTGATTCCCAGCCACCTACAATCTTCGAGGACACTGACTTTTGGAACTCTCTTCTGATTTCTTGCTTCCCAGCCACCTACTATCTTCAAGGACACAGATTTTTGGAACTGTCTTATGATTACTTTTCCAGCCAACTACAATCTTCGGGACACTGACTTTTGGAACTCTCTTATAATTTCATGCTTCTCAGCCACCTACAATCTTCGAGGACACTGACTTGTGGAACTCTCTTCCGATTTCTTGCTTCTCAGCCAAATACAATCTTCGAGGACACTGACATTTGGAACTCTCTTCTGATTTCTTGTTTTCCAGCTTACCTACAATCTTCGAGGACACTGACTTTTGGAACTCTCTTCTGATTTCTTGCTTCTCAGCCACCTACAATCTTCGAGGACACTGACTTTTGGAACTCTCTTCTCATTTCTTGCTTCTCAGCCACCTACTATCATCGAGGACACTGACTTGTTCGTCTCTTCTGATTTCTTGTTTTTCCAGCCACCTCTTCTTTGGAACTTTCTTTTCCTGTTTTTCCCAGCCACCTACAATCTTCGAGGACACTGACTTTTGGAAATCTCTTCTGATTTCTCGCTTCCCAGCCACCTACTATCTTCGAGAACACTGAATTTGGAACTCTCTTATGATTTCTTGCATCCCAGCCACCTACAATCTTCAAGGACACTGACTTGTGGAACTCTCTTCTGATTTCTTGCTTCTCAGCCACCTACTAACTTCGAGGACACTGACTTGTGGAACTCTCTTCTGATTTCTTGCTTCCCAGCCACCTACTATCTTCGAGGACACTGACCTCACCTATTTCTCTTCCCAGGAACTACAATCTTCGAGGACACTGACTTTTGGAACTCTCTTCTGATTTCTTGCTCTCCAGCCACCTACAATCTTCGAGGACACTGACTTGTGGAACTCTCTTATGATTTCTTGCTTCCCTGCCACCTACAATATTCTAAGACACTGACTTGTGGAACACTCTTCGGATTTTTTGCTTCCAGACACCTACAATCTTCTAAAATTCTCACTTGTGCAACTCTCTTCTGATTTCTTGCTTCCTGCCTCCTATAATATTCGAAGATTCTGACTTGGAACTCTCTTCGGATTTTTTGGACACTCTCTTCTAAAATTCTCACTTGTGGAACTCTCTTATGATTTCTTGCTTCACCTCCTAAAATTTCGAAGATTCTGACTTGTGGAACTCTCTTCGGATTTTTTGTTTCCAACTCTCTTCTAAAATTCTCACTTGTGGAACTCTCTTATCATTTCTTGCTTCACTGCATCCTATAATATTCTAAGATTCTGACTTGGAAACTCTCTTCGGATTTTTGCTTTCAGACACCTACAATCTTCTAAAATTCTCACTTGTGGAACTCTCTTATCATTTCTTGCTTCACTGCATCCTATAATATTCTAAGATTCTGACTTGTGGAACTCTCTTCGGATTTTTTGCTTTCTAGACACCTACAATCTTCTAAAATCCTCACTTGTGGAACTCTCTTATCATTTCTTGCTTCACTGCCTCCTAAAATATTCTAAGATTCTGACTTCTCTCTTCGATTTTTTTTTTTCAGACACCTACAATCTTCTAAAATCTCTTGTGAACTCTCTTTATCATTTCTTGCTTCACTTTAAAATATTCGAAGACTCTGACTTGTGGAACTCTCTTCGGATTTTTTGCTTTCCAGACACCTACAATCTTCTAAAATTCTCACTTGTGGAACTCTCTTATCATTTCTTGCTTCACTGCCTCCTATAATATTCTAAGATTCTGACTTGTGGAACTCTCTTCGGATTTTTTGCTTTTTCCAGACACCTACAATCTTCTAAATTTCTCACTTGTGGAACTCTCTTATGATTTCTTGCTTCACTGCCTCCTATAATATTCTAAGATTCTGACTTGTGGAACTCTCTTCGGATTTTTTGCTTTCCAGACACCTACAATCTTCTAAAATTCTCACTTGTGGAACTCTCTTATCATTTCTTGCTTCACTGCATCCTATAATATTCTAAGATTCTGACTTGTGGAACTCTCTTCGGATTTTTTGCTTTCCAGACACCTACAATCTTCTAAATTTCTCACTTGTGGAACTCTCTTATCATTTCTTGCTTCACTGCCTCCTATAATATTCTAAGATTCTGACTTGTGGAACTCTCTTCGGATTTTTTGCTTTCCAGACACCTACAATCTTCTAAAATCCTCACTTGTGGAACTCTCTTATCATTTCTTGCTTCACTGCCTCCTAAAATATTCGAAGACTCTGACTTGTGGAACTCTCTTCGGATTTTTTGCTTTCCAGACACCTACAATCTTCTAAAATTCTCACTTGTGGAACTCTCTTCTCATTTCTTGCTTCACTGCCTCCTATAATATTCTAAGATTCTGACTTGTGGAACTCTCTTTTGATTTTTGCTTTCCAGACACCTACAATCTTCTAAATTTCTCACTTGTGGAACTCTCTTATCATTTCTTGCTTCACTGCCTCCTATAATATTCTAAGATTCTGACTTGTGGAACTCTCTTCGGATTTTTTGCTTTCCAGACACCTACAATCTTCTAAATTTCTCACTTGTGGAACTCTCTTATCATTTCTTGCTTCACTGCATCCTATAATATTCTAAGATTCTGACTCGAGGAACTCTCTTCTGATTCTTTGCTTTCCAGACACCTACAATCTTCTAAAATTCTCTTCTGATTTATTGGTTCCCTACCCCACGTTGTCTTCAAATATTTACTAAAAAAATCATAAATTTTAAATGTCTATCTGAATCCTCTTTTTTCGATGTACTTTATTTTCTCTTTTTATTGCTAAATTCTTCTCATTCCCTTTTCTCAGTGGTGCTCTAGTGGCAATATCACCTTACTTCGGGCAAAATGCTTTTAAAAATTCTCTTTATGTATTACTCATTACAATTGATTTATAAATTAAGATTAAACATATGACGTGGAAATTTTTTGTTGCAACATTTAAACAAAATAGGTCACACCAATCTAATCACAGATAAAGGAAGAAAGACAAAAGGAGGGACAAAAGCGGTAAATTATAAGAAATACACATTTTAATTAATACGAGTTAAACGCATTAGACTTTACGATGTACGGATATCGACAAAGACATTTGAATTTGGCATGCGTAAGCATTCTTCGTTAAATGTCCAGAAATAAAATTGTTGAAATTAAAAAAAAAAAGAAAATAAGAAAAAAGAAGAAGAATGTCAGAAATAAAGAGGGAAAAATAGAATAAGAGAAGGAGAAGAAGAAAAAGAAGAAAGACAAATAAACTGGTCTTCTTAAACGTTGTAGAGAATTTTTAACTAAATGGATTACAAAATAAATCAATAAACACACATCGACATTTATGAGTGACATTATTTTAAACATTTCCTTTGTTTTGCAATTGAATATATTTTCCGTTTTTTTTTTATGTGACTAACTACGAAAACCCATAAGTAATTTAATCATTTTAACTGAGCGTTTCTGAATAAACCGTTCCGAATTTTGTAGCTGGAGTCATATTTGTTACTAGCAGCATGGCCCGGCGTTGCCCGTGCTTGATTCAAAAATAGTACGACTCATACAGCAATCGCTATCACTTGACTTAAAATATGTTTGCCTTTCCTTGCCTTTAAAGGAGTGCCCCTTTGCAGTGCTGATGTTGCTACATGCCTTACTTCCTGCCTATCTCACACTGCCAACTTTTTCTAAGCTCTATAGTAAACGTCAAATCTGTTACGAAAAAAGAACTAAACAAAATAAACACAATACGATCAGCTTTAAAAAACCGGAAAAAACATTTTTAAGGGTTGACCGATTGTCGATTTGCACTCTATTTGGGGGGGGGCGCTCAGAGTTGAAACTTCACATGATGACTCCCAATGGCCTCTTCATAAATCCGCTCGGTTTTCGCTAAAAACCGACATGCGGTTCAGACGCATTCTGGGCGTATGGGTTTTTGGGTTTTATCGATTTTCCGCGCTGTTTAGGGGTCCGTGGTCATAAAACTTCTGGACAACACTTCTAATGGTAGACTCTAAGAGGGTGTCAAATTTGGTTGAAATGCAATCATTCCTTCCGTAAACAGAATTTTTTCGATTATCGATTTTTTCGGAACCTGATTCCGAACTCAAAAATCGGGCTCCGTCATGTCCTTACGGCAGCCATTTGCAAACTTGTGTTGAAAACCGCATCGAAATCGGGTGAGAAATGCGGGCTGGGCGAGGTAACAACGCCCACGAGAGACACACAGACAGACAACATGAGAAATATAGATAGTAGATTGATAAGTAGAAGCCAAATATCATTGAACGATGTCTAATCATAGTTATATATTTTAGAATATTATAGTTTCTATTAAATTTATTCCTTTAGTTTTAAGCATGCTGCTAGCAGTAAAAAGTTTGATTACAAATGATATTTTTCGTTTCTGCAAAATACAACAACGCATTTTTTTAAACTGAATTAATATTTTACACAATGCTCAAGTCTAATGAAAATGAAATGGTAATCATCATTCCCGTATGTGTATAAGTGGACATTGGTGTCAATATTAAGCGGCGACACTCTACTTCATGCATGAAAAAGAGTGTCGCCGCTGGGGGTTGATCTCAATGTCCACTTTTATATTTATATACGCTCTATCCCTGATATTGAGCACTTAAATAAAAAATAACTTAAAACTATATTTTTATCATATATGGGGTGAGCAAAAAGCAGGTGTACAGTAAATGATAACATTTATTTTGAGATTATATTCTAAAACAATTAAATTTTGATAAACTGTTATTACATATACAATTAAATTTTATTGTATACAATATGACAATCGAAAAGCCGTGAAAATTTGATCAATGCAAATGCTCAAACTGGTGTCCATTTAAAGTCTACCTTCTACGCGTCGACAAACTTTTTTTTTTTTGCAGAAGCAACTTTGTGTATTAATTTCTTGAAATGCATCTTTGATGTAATTTCTCAACATTTCAACAACATTTTCAGTTTTTAAATAGAAACTTTGTTCTTGAGTATTCTCAAAAGTAAAAAGACATCCATTCAAATAAAATCAAGTGAATGTTGCTGGCCAATGAACTGGACCTCTTCAGCCAATCCATTTCTCAGGAAATGTTTCATCAAAGATACTCACGGACTGATCTTATAGTTATAATATAACCCTAACACAAACCCTATTTGGGTTCAAGTTGCATATATATATATATATATATATATATATATATATATATATATATATATATATATATATATATATATATTATATTTGTGTGTGTGTCATGTGTGTGTGTGTGTGTGTGTGTGTGTGTGTGTGTGTGTCGTGTGTGTGTGTGTATATATTGAAATCATGTAAAAAATGAAAAACAATTTTCATATGAGACAATAAGAAGCAAAGATTTTCTTTAATTGTTTTCATGCAAACTAAAATATTCCAATGCATACATTCAATCACATTTTCATAATTGCTGCATACACACTGCATAAGGACGGCCTACCAAAACATGTTGTAGCGGATAAAGTAGTTATTTCCTGTATCCTCTGTTTACATTCGATGTATATCCAACTTATGTATACATACCTCCATGCAATCAGATGCATCCATATGTAATATAGTGCGCCTTACAAAAAAAACAAAAAAACTATATATTTTAGTATATGGATGAACTCAAAAAAATTGACTAACATAAATTTTTTAACTTTTCTTGTTCCAGATGCTGAATTTTCAACGTGAGGTGATTGTTCTCTTTAAAAAAGAACATCAAACTTGCGGACTGAAAAAATGACAAGAAATATTGCCAAAATTCTTTAGTTTAAGCACCACTTCTAACATTTGTGTTTTTGTTTTGTTTTAAGCTACTAAATTTCTATCCTTTGCTTTTGTTTCAAATAACTATAACAAAATTCCAACAATTAAATAAACTGTACCAAATTTTCAATTTTTTTGGTTTTTTTTTTTTTTTTGGTATCTTGTAATTCTGTTCGGCATAAACAGTGCCAGTAAAGTTAAAAGAGAAGGAATATTGTATTATTCATACATACTGAAGGCACGGACTTTGGTTTATAAGGAAAGAATCATAAATCCCTTATTAAATATACATGTTTTTAAATAAGAGGCAAAAATTTAAGACTGGCATTAACAAAGCTACGAAAGGATGTATGATTTATTACCTGCATATAATAATAAGGACGGTCACCAGACATACTTCAATTTTTAAAGTAGTTATTTCCAGGCATCCTCTGTTTTATATTCGATGTGTATTTAACATATGTATACGTTCACTCAAAGTCATGTTCAGTTATATAACAATAACAAAATTTGTTTTTGTTCTAACCCAATACTAAATTTCTATCTTTTGACTTTGTTTTAAAATAAGATAACATTAAATCTAACTATTTTTTATGGGGCACTCTGTAGATACCATACATTTTCTATATATATATAATACAAAATATCTATTTAACTTGATAAAGTTTAACAGAAGACGAAACACGTTGGTAAAGAAAAGTTTTACTTTTGTCCTTATTAATAAATATCCAGAAAACCGCTAAATGTTGTATATACAATAAATATTTTGAATTAAAGAAAGATTTTTGTTTGCGTAAAATAATAAAATAAATTAAGTTACTAGTTCAGAGGGTCAAAGTAACACTATATAACACAGAGGAAAATCGTTGAAGAAGAAATTTTATAGAAACTATGATTTGTTTAACATTCGGAATATATGCCAAATGCCAATAAAAGCCGATCTCAGTCCTTTGTCAGCCGTCCAACGAAGAAACCATTTTGTCTTCATTATAGACAATCTTAAAATGCCAAGCAGTCTCCATGGCATTTTAAAGAATACGACTTGCCAGGATCAAAATATTTTTAAATAACATTGTATGTGTCGTCTATGTAGGGTTTTTAGATTTATTGCCCATAAGCATATATGCAAGACACACACACACATATATACACACATACACAGACACATATACATATATACACACCTAAACAGACACACACACACACACACACACACACACACACACACACATATATATATATATATATATATATATATATATATATGTATGTATGTATGTGTGTGTATGTATGTATGTATGTGTATGTGTGTGTCTTTTACAGACATACATCAATTTTTCTATTCATTCAGGCAATGAATAGAAAACACTGTATATACATGTATATATACACACAGACACACACACATATATATATATATATGTGTGTGTGTGTGTATTTACATCTTTTTCACACACACACACACGTATATAAACATATATACACTTGTATGCAAAATAGTTAAATACATATACATATCATATATATATATATATACATATATATATATATGTGAATTCTATATGTATTATATACATTAATTTTTACAAAGCTTTTATATATGTATGTGAATTGTATTTATCTATATATAGATCTATATATATGAAATAAAATGTGTCTATATATTTATATATATATATATATATATATATATATATCATATATATATATATATATATATATATATATATTTATATAAATATTTATATATATCATCTTTTATAATATCTATATATATATGATATTTATATATCTATCTATCATATGCTATCTATTTATCTGCATATATATTATATCTATATATCTATCTATTGATCTATCTATATATTTCATGTATCTATCTATCTATCTATCTATAAATTACAATTAATCCTTCTTCATCTATATATATCTATCTATGGTTTCTATCTATCAATCAAGTGGCCTATATCTATCTATCTTCCTTATTTTCATAAAAATATCTATCTATCTATGCTTCAGAATTTTTTATCTCAAATTGTTCATTTCTGTCTATCTATTTCTATCTATCTATCTATTTATCTATCATCTATCTATCTCTATCTATTATTTATTCATTAATTTTTTTATTCATTTATCCATTTATCTCATGTTCATATTATTAAATCTATCTATCTATCTATCTATCCTCTTTCAATATCTATCTATCTATCTATCTCCTCTTCATCCTGTTCCTCTATCTATCTATCTATCTTCTATCTATCATCTATCTATCTATCTATCTATCTCATCCTATGATTTATATATATCTGATATCTATCTATTTCTTCAAGTCTTCATTCTTCATTATTATTAATCTATGTCAGTTTCTTCCATCTATAATCAATCTTTTATCTATCATCTATTTTAGGTCATTCATTATCTTGGATCTATCTATCTATATCCTGATCTATCTTCTATCTATTTCAACCTTTTTAAATTTATATGCATATTTTTATTCATGACAGTACATTATGTGTTTATATCTACATGTCTTTCCATTCAGTTATATATGGCTATATATTTATATTGTTTTCGTTTGTTTGTGGGAGTTACTGCCATATCACGTTGAAACCCCGGTTCTTGCACGATCACTGAAGTTAAGCAATGCCAATATCTAGATGGGTGAACGTGTGGGAATGCCAGAAGATGCAAGCTTAGATATGCAGATACTGTGGATATATAATGGTGTGGAATTGTAAGCCGAAGAGCCAAGTTCCAATTCCAATTGGGTTCATTATATTCACTTATGTGGAAATAGCCTTGGGAGTAGTATGAATCCACCTCTTCTCAGCCCCACCAGATATGGGTTAATTAGTAGGACGTATATTAGTAAGTCATTATTATTATTATCTCTAAAAAATTATTACAAACTGAAAATATTTTCTGGCTTTAAATAACCTGTAAAAAGTTGATAAACCGGAAATAAAAATCAATCAATCAATTCGTCCATTTGTGAGTTCAACGTTTATTCATATATATTGGTAGACAAGGGCACCTCAAGGTGGTGTAATTACGAATGAGTAGTGAGTTCGATCCTCACTGGGTACCCCTTACTTTCGGCCTTGTGCCACATTCAAGCTACGCTTGGAAAATCACTATATTGGTAGACAAAATTTCAGGTGCGCATAAAAAGTACGTGCACGTAAGTAGATTTTTACGTAGGTGCATCAATTCGTACGTAAATCATAATGAAAAATACTTATTTTACAGAATTTATATTGATTTTTTCCAGGTAATTTTCTTCTTTCCGTATGCAATTAACCCAGCGTTTCTTCATTAAACACAGAGATAACAAAAATTATACATTGAAAATTTAGGTTGAACCTTTAACTGTCGGTGTAACGCTACGACCTTATTGACGAGCATGCGCAAATTTACAAATGATTCTTCCTTTTTATGTGCCTTCATGATGTATGCGATCATGTTTCTCCAAAAGATATCCCTTGTAGCTCTCAATAAGTTACGTCCCTCTGCCCCCCCCCCATCATGTTTTGTCATCCACTTGGTTAAGCCCGCCAGGTATGTCATGCATTGCTTTCCCTTGTCAGATTCTCCAGGCCCTCTTCTCATTTGTATGTATGCTTCTATGTATGTATGTATGTATGTATGTATGTATGTATGCTTCTATGTATGTATGTATGTATGTATGCTTCTATGCATGTACGTATTTATGTATGTATGTATGTATGTATTTATGTACGTATATCCGGTTCAAAGAGCAATATTTTTTAAAGCTCAACTAAATCTTATAATGATATTTTGTGATAGTCATATTCGATAATAGGTTGGTAACCATAATGTATGTTTGCATGTATGGATGTATAAATAGACAGTTGTATGTTATAGTCAGGTCGTCGCATTGTGAGTGATAATTGTACCATATAATCCAATACTACCTGACACAGCGACTAAATCGGTTTCTTCACAGAACTTACCTGTTAAGGGTGTGGCTCGATATTCAGTAACATTGAAAGCAAGACTTACATCATTTCATGGCCATCTAACACAATCGTGGGGATGTAGAAATAGCTGGATTGGTGTTCAATCGCGCGGTAATATAACAAACTAACTCAGTCACGTGTCATACGTAATGCATGCATTGGTGTTCATGTCTCTTTCGATTCATGACTGAAATAAATAATTAAATTAAATAATGAAATTATTTTAAAAAGTTCGTTTTTCTCAGGAATTATCAAAATATATTTGTACATGAAGTTGTTTCTTCTTGCATAAATTGTTTATTTCATTTAAATATGTATGCTTGAAAATTTCAGAGAATTATGAAAAATCATGATTCAAATGAAAATATCTATTAAGCTCGTCTAGAAAAATTTACTGGTGCCAAGGGTTTAGTCTTCATATAATGGCCCCACCCCTCTATATGCATCCTAGTCTTTCTTCCTTAGGTGTCATGCGTGATGCATGTGTGGGCGATCAAGTCTCTTTTCGATTCATTATTGATTTGGCAGAAGAATCCCTGCAGTCGGCTGATGTTACTTTCTGCGGTAGACTGATTGCCAACCAAGGTAACCCAGACTGTCCTGATATTTAACCCATGGATCGGGGACGAAGAGATGGATTCATACCTTTCCAAGAGTATTTGTGCGTAATTGAATGAAACGAACCCGACTGGAATTCGAACTGTTCTCTGATTTTTAATTCCAAGTCGATATCCATTACATTGCATCACACATCCAACTAGAAGAAGCAGAACACTGTGATAACATAAATAGGACTTGAGAGCTTTTAATGAAAATGTCTGGTGAATTCTGGGTACATATTCTTTTTTAAATAGTGGTATTAACTAAATGCAACGTCTTTCACCACTTAAAATTTTTTTATGTACAGCCATTGTTTGGTATTGTAAGTCATAATCGAGTCTTGCAATGATACATTACGGAATGACTGAGAAATATTGCCCTCCCCTTTTATAGGTAAAAGCACACAAATACATACTGGGAATTTTTTCTAAAATATGCCGGTTTGCAGTTTAACATAACTCAGTCCCAATCTCTCTTGTCTAGAAGTCAGAATGCTACATTCGCTTGCCCAAACTTGCTGTTGTGTGTCAGTGGAAATTCTTAGTTGGTGAACTTAATGCTTTCTTAGTATTAATTTGTCTTGCATATATAATTTGCTTGATTGATCAATATGATTTCATTTTTGCTTTGCTCCTTTTTTTCTTGCAAACTTTGTTTATTCTGTTTGTTGGACAGTTCTGTTATTTATTTTGCATTTGAACATGGCTGCTCACTCCACACATAGACAAAATTCATTAAAAATATTATATATAAAATAAAAGTGTAAAACAAAAATATCACATTAAATTTTAAAATAGAAATATTCTTACAGATTACAAATGTCTATGTTCAAATAGTAAGCTTAATTGATTTTTACATCAATATAATTGATTGGTTCATTTATAGATTATGATGTTCTTTACTAAAGGCCAAGTCATAATACATCTCTTGCCCAGATCTCAAATCTTGTCATTCAACTTGAGTCAAGATATTTAGTTTCAGTTAGTTTGCTGCTGTTGATGGGTTAACAAATTGTAGCTTTTTAGATTTGAAATAACTAGCTTATTTAATTAAGTTTAAAATTTATTTTATTCTGTTCAGACATGCAATATCCTATGCTTTTATTGCAAAAACATACTTTTTTGCCTAGAAGTCAAAACGCTACGTTCGCTTGTACGCTTGCCGTAGTATGTCAATGCCAATTTTTAGTTTGTGAACTTTTTGCGTTCTTAATGTCAATTTGTCTTGCATATATTGTTTTGCCATAGTTATTCACTCCACATCCTTTTTCGCCAATTCGTCATAGTACGCATTTGATGTAAGCCTTGTTTCAAACTTGACATTTGTAAATATAAACAAAGGACAGATAAATCTTTAAAATTTTGATTTGACACTATATTTATAATTATGATGAAAATTTAATATCTTTCGATTCTAATAAATGCTATGAATAGAAGGTGGTTTAATGAATGCTAGTCTACAAAAGTTATTCCCTGAAAAAATTTCCTTTTTCTCGTGAGCAGACCATCTAATTTGTGTAGTCTTATGATTATTACTTGTCACTGTTGATTAAACATGGTTAGATCATTATGAACAGAAGACCAAACACAAATCAATCAACGGTAACATCAGAGCTGAAGAAATTTAAGATTGAAATATCAACAGGAAAAGTTAGGTTATGACTTTTTAGAATAAACAAAGTATTTTATCTTCTGAAGAACCAAAAATAATAAAATAGTAGTCTAATTTTTTATGGTGAGTCGTTGAAAGAAAAATCAGTACGGAAAAATTGTGTTTTCTTAAAGAAACCACCTGACTAGGTAGATATTGTGCGCTACTTGGATATTTTCCCGTTTCCATCATTAAAAGATTTTTCAAAGCGAGGAAATGTTCGAGTGATTTGAAAGTAATACAAGCACGATAGCATTTCAATGACAAAACTAAGTTTTATTTTGTAACGGCGAAAGAAACACTAGAATTAAGTTTAATTCCACAAAAGATCTACCAATTAAAATGTTCTCAAAAACTACTATTCATATGATAACAAACAACATAAAATCTGGAATCATTATTGGTATCTATTAAAGAGCATCTGGAATTTGTAGTTTTCAATATTTACATGATCAAGAGAAATGCATTTAAAATATATTTAAACTATTTCAATATCAACACTGTATGGTGACTGTCAGTCCCACGCATCAAGCGATATTGAGTTCTAAAAATAGCTTGGAGTGTGAAACTGAGTGACGTCGGACAACGTTGATTTTTTTGTTCACTCTTCCCATATTCCTATTCCCACGCTGTATATCTCTGATAGATAATCTGAAGGTTTCGTTGGGAAGTGGGATATTTAATTTCTACTTCAATCATTATCTACTTCACGTGCTTTCGCTCTTTTTACAATTTTCCATTCAACAATTTTTTAAATTTAAATATCGAATCCCATATCTATTTAGTTAGCCTTATACTGTTAGTATAGCTTCTTGTGAAAATATGTTTCATGATTGCAAAATATATGTTTCTAAGATAACTCTAAATATACATTGTTTGGTCTATCTTCGGTTTTTGTGTAAATTTGATAAACGATATTTCCCGTCAAATATTTGCTGCCAATGAGACATTCATTTTTACGTCTATAGTTACATAAGGGGTTAGTATTTTGGTTCAAGTTTAGTATATTGCTATTTTAATACCTTCACACATTTAGTTTCTGTCCTAATGAAGATTTCTTTATTGCGAGAGTTTTGTAGACACGTAGGATTATTTTGAGATTTGTAAGCGCCGACTGTGGTAATTACTGCTCCCTCTTTAAAGTTGGAGAATGTAGTGATCACAGTAGGAAGTTACAAATTAACAACAACTAATTCATATCTACAGTAGTATCTAATGATCGATTTTCGAATCGTGAAACTGACAGCTGTGCTAAAGGGATTGGGACGACCGTGATTTAAAATTAATATTTTAAAAGTTTATTTTAAAAGTTTTAAAAAGCAAATTATAAATATCGCTTTGCGTTCGATTTATATACATTAAGGCTAGTCGATTGTGAAACCATGATTTCGTAAAAAGTAATTTTAAACCTAGGTCTGTACTTGACTTTACAATGATTCTATCCAAATACTGATCACTGAAAAAGAAACAATTAACAAGTTAACTTTGTTTACTGCGGAGAGACGGACGGACTGACAGACGGGCACACACGTACGCACACACACACACATCTATATTAAAGCTCTACAATATCTCTCTCTCTCTCTCTCTCTCTATATATATATATATATATATATATATATAATATTAAAATAAGAGAAGAGAGGTGCCGCAACCTTTTTGGTTTGTAATGTGGATTTATTTAGAAAAAAATATTATGCTTTGTTTTACATAATTTTACGACACGTGTTTCTGGTCTCATTACCGTCTTCAGGTAAAAATTGGAAATTTCCTCATGTTCAATAATGTTAAATATTCTCGATATGAGACATTTTCTTGTTTGTTTGAATTATTCTGAATTACTTTCTTGAATTCAAGAAAGTAATTTTTTAAAAGTTACTCCAAAATTCGCTTGAGGATGAAATTGAACTAATGTCTTTAATTTAATTACAAAATTAAATTCGGAGCTTTCAGCTTCTATTTTTGAAACATGGATAGAACAGTGTAGAGAAAAAATATTTTAAATCAATTAATTTATAATATATATATATATATATATATATATATATATATATATATATATATATAAAAGAGTGAAAATTGAAGTCATCACTTAGAGGCGACAAGCTGTTTCATGCTAGACGCAATCGTCAGGCCACGAGTGTTGTTTTTTTTCCTTCGGCTATTTATATATACGGGTCAGTGGTGCATTGAGGGTAGTCTATTTTTGCCGGAAGTAGTTTATTTGGTTTTTATTTGGGTTAGATTATTTTGCTTGTTTTTATTTATTTTTATTTTTTTATTTTTATTTTTTATTTCTTATCTTATATATTTATTTATTTTAATTTTAATCGGTGTTTTATTAACGTAGTCAAAATACAAGTCTTACTGAGCATCATTAAGCACAAATTAAACAAAAACCAAAAACCAAACAAAAACACAAAAACATTTGATTCATCAAAATGGACCCCTTTGTCAGCTATCACTGCTTCACAGATTGTCGGCATTCTTTCCACCAAAGACTGGAGGTAGACTGAGGATAGTTCTGACCAGCTTTCCTGCAAGAGTTGCCAGAGGTGTGGGTTGTTTACCTTTGACTTTTCGATCAAGTTCATCCTACACCAATTCTATGGGATTTAAGCCCGCGGATTGTGCCGAGCAAAACACTAGTTGAAAGACGTTCACTTCCTCTTTGCTTTTAATGTACCTCTGGCAGAGTTTACTAGTATGCTTTGGGTCATTATCTTGACCCACAGCCGCGTTCCAGATGGGGTCGCGTGCTGCTGCACTATGCCGTGACAGTCGGTCTGATTCAATTTGCCCTTCACTTGTTTCAAATTCCCGGTTTTGCAATAACAGAAATTCGTCCATGCTTTACAGTTGGTGTCATACAGGGGGCTGCAGATCTTTCACCAACTCTTCGCCCTAACATAGACCCTGCTATTTCGAACTTTGATACCTTATTTCAAAGGACTTTATTCCACTGTTTGCCTTGGCCCAATACAGCCCTTTGACATTGTTTTGATTCCTCAACAGTGCTTTCTTGACAGCAATTCTGCCATATAGGCCAGATTCACAGAATCTTCTCCTCACAGTGGATGTTGACACATTTTTTCATTATGCAGTGATGTTCGGAGCAGACGTCCTTCTGTCATACAAGCTGGTGACTCCGATGAAATTGTTCTCTGCTCTTATTGTTGCTTTTGGTCTATCACCCCTACTTTTGGTCTTGTTTGGTCCCGTTTCCTGATGTCTATTAACAGTATAAACCACAGTAATTCTGGGAATTTTCATTTTTATTTGAAATTTCTCTTCTTGAATATCCTTTTTTTAAGTAATGATCTCTTGTCTTTCTTCACGTGTAAGTTCGCGTGTTTTGGACATTTTGTTAAGAAAAGGTTTTGATCCGGAAGAAATATGCAAATTTTATGTAAATAAAATAAGAATAACAGATTTTACTTCCATGCAAGGTACATTGGCAGTATAGGTAAAACAGGGAGTATCTAGCAAGTAGTAATTCAACATAATATAGTCTAATATGAGTTCAAGTGGAGGTATAATGTAACTTTTAGAGAACGTTTTATTCATACTCAGTAGTAAAGAAGAAAAACGCCTTCAAATCAATTTTTCAAATGATACCTGGCTATACTAAGGTCAAAGTTACTGAAGAAGACTTCTATTTAGCATACTAAATAATAACAATGTGTTGCTTAACGTGTTTCATTAAAAATAACACTTTTAGGGTGAGAAAATAAACATTTTTGAGGGTAGCCAAATGCATTTGTCTGGTAGTATACACACACACACACACACACACACACACACACACACACACACACACACACACACATATATATATTAGATGTTATATTTAGTGGTTACTCATATTTGAGTAGACGCTTTATTTATTTATTTAACAGTATATTATTTATTTTCGTCTACCGGCATGAATATTCGAGATTCAGATCTAACGACGGTTTTCCTCTGCCCAGAGTGACGAGGGTTCGAGTAATGCCGGATAGCGTCTACATTTCTTTAATAAGATTTCTCAAATATTCAGGCGGGTAGACGAAAATGAATAAATATAATGTTTAATAAATAAATGCAGCGTCTACTCAAATATGAGCATCCACTAAAAATAAATCTTAAAGCGATAAAAATCTGTGAGATTGATGAATAGAATCCTTTATCTTATATATGTATATATATATATATATTAAATTATACATATAGTTTATGGCTAACAAAACACGATTACCAGTAAATTACTGGAGGCTAACACGTTCAAGGCGTGCATATCTTTGCACATAAACTCCTTAATATTAAAATAATCCAACAATATCAATAAATATCATATTTGTTAATAAATTCAATAGATTTATCTTACTATGACGAGTGGCTTGTCGTTTCTGTGAAACTTCAAGTTAGAAGCCATTTGAACATCTATCTATCTATCTATCTATCGATCGATCGATCTCAAACTTTTCATTATGTATCTATCTATTATGCTATAAATATATAACTATGATGTATATTATTTAAGATAAATAAAAAGACAAAAAGATATAAAGTTGTATATATGTATATCAGTTTTAACTTATATATTTACTATCTTTGTTTATTTACCTCTTTCTGTTAAATTAAAATGCTGAATCTAACTTTAAATGATTTAAAAATTATTGGACAGAAAATGAAAGTTCTCCTGTTAGTTTATAAGCCAGAGAACATCTTTATTAAAATATCTGAAAATCAAATCTATTATTTGGATCAGCTTTAAATGACAAACACTATCAACAAGGAATTTATTTCCCCAAAATTCGTAAGTATCTACATTATTTATTTACATTTATTTCTAACAAAATTCTTTAATAAATTTACTTAGATCTATCTTTAGAAGAGAAATTAATGGGTACTTTGTTGGGTCAGTAAGATATTATGTTTGGTTTTATTTTTTCTTTAAGCTAGTAATTGTATCCTGGGTATTTTTTATTGTTCTTAAACCATATTCAGAAAATACTTATAATTTTGATAAATGCATTTTATACCTGTCTACAAGGACTTTGTAGCACTTAAAATACAGGGTGATCTACAAAAAACAGGAAATTTTAGATTTTACTATATGATGAAAAAATCAGCTGACGTATAAAAAACTAACTATTTTATTATATGAATGAACTACGAAAAATTAATCAACATATAATTTTTATAACGTAAATAATGTATAAACTTTTTAACCTGCTGTTGTTCCAGTTATTAAATTTTCAACGCGAAGTGTTTGTTCTCTTTAAAAAAGAATTATCCAAGTTGGAGACTAAAACAATGCTAATAAATTTTGTCATAGTTCTTTAGTTTGAACATTACATCTAACATTTGTATTTTTGCTCTGTTTTAAGCTACTAAATTTATATCTCTTGCTTTTGTTTCAAATAAACAATTAAATAGGCTATACCACATTTCCTGTTTTTTTTTGTAGGTGCACTCTGTATATATATATATATATATATATATATATATATATATATATATATATATATATGTTACTTTTACTGATAAGATCAAATTCTTATAGATTGTAAGATAACATTTGACAATAGCACTTGCTTTACTATAGATAGAACTGTCAATCCATATATAAATAATACTCTCAGTCTCTCAGTTTTGATGGGTATTATTCTAGTTGAATATAATACAGCACAGTTTAACATGAATTTTGATACAATTGCAAAATTAAATATTTGCCCTAGTCGTGTGAGAAAATGGTTAGCAAGCTAGTTTAGTTGACCATAGCTATTGAGTTCAATTCTATTTGGGAACCCCATACTTGTGAAGTTAAGCTTTGCAAATTCAAATTCTTACTTAAAATTGCAATAATTCATTCATAGTTTGAACATTTGTGTTTTTGTTCTGTTTTAAGCTACTAAATTTGTATCTCTTGCTTTTGATTCAAATAACTGTAACAAAAATTCCAACAATTAAATAAATTGTACCAAATTTCTGTTTTTTGTGGCACCTTGTATTTTTATGCAGACGCTAAAAGTGACAGTAACCCTAAAGGATGAATAATGTAAAAGCTATTACTAATCTTAGTAATAGCTTTTACATTATTCATACATATGAAGACAACTTACTGGGCATACAAAAATAGATTAAAATAAGTATCATAAATCTAGTATTAATTATTCATATTTATATGAGAGAAAAGTTGGAGATTGATATTTATCAAAGCGGATATGGTTATTATGTTAATATACAATCGCTCGAAAGTATAACCACGTAAGAAAGATTTTGCTTACATAGTGAATAGGTCTATCATTTATCCTCGCATTAAATAGTGGTGTTAAATCTAATCTGGTGCGTCAGCAATGTATTTAGATTTTCTTGATAAAGAAGAAGAAGAAATGTAATGATTTCGCTCTTAACTTGGCATATAAAATTCAGTCACCCCCCCCCACCACCACCACCGCCGAAGCGTATCTTCCCTGTGCCTTTTCTCTAAATATTTTCATGGTAATTTTTCTGGTAAGTTTCTTCTTTGGTACATCGACTCTACGAATTTAAGCGCAGCGCTAGATTAGCAGTTAGGTCTCAAAATTGCTGTTGAAATGAGTAAATGTAACCGTAAGTTCTATGCTAACCGTTTCTTCTCTCGCACTTCTCGCTTGCGGAACTCTCTTCCGGTTTCTTGCTTTCGAGTCAACTTTGATCTTCAAAAATTTAAATGCAAAATCAATAGTTATCTTCTTATTTTTCTCTCTCTTTAATAACATTTTTCTTTTTCTCATATTCTTTCACACTCTGTAAACAGTTCCATCTTGGTGGATTTAAGGCCTTGCTTGGGGTGAAATGATTAAAAAGAGTTTTAAGTGACAATTATGCCATTAGTTCTCCCTTTTAGAATTCAAATCCAAATGGAAGACTAAATAATAAATAGGGCATGTATTTTTATTCCATTTCTGAATATGCCCAACCAAAACATATATACAGAAATATTTTAAATCTATATTTGAACGTAGTAAATTGCATATATTAGTTTTTACAAACACACATATGCATATATATGTAACTGTATGCATGGACATTTAAAATTGTTGATTTTTCACGGAACCCTTGAAAATGGAGAACTCAGAATAAATCTGTTCGGAAACAAAACTGTCCAATAATTTGAGATCGATATTAATATTGAGTTCTGATTATTATTATATACTTTCGAACCAGCATCCTCATCTTCAACCGCTGTACATCACGCCCTTCTTCAGGTATGTTTTCATTCTCAGTTACTTTCGTGGAATTTCGAAACATATTACTGGATAAGACTACTTTCATCCCGTATTTCATACTTATACGATATTCCGTATCATTTGGTACTCATTAATATTGATTGTTCATTTCCTTAACTGAACCAGAGCATGTAACTTTTCATCACTAACAGAACTAAGAATTGAACGCACAACTGTTGATATGATGTTTTAATTAGCGCATTAAACTACTTGTCTTTCGGACAATTTAGTTTTGAAATTCTGGAGATATAATGTCAGTTGGTGAGATTCTATGAGTGTCCTGACTATGGTAGTAGAATTTCATTTCAGTGATATTTTTCATTGGTTCACCGACAGTATTCATATCTATGCCAGGTCTACTTAGGAGGTTTTCCATGGCTCGCCGATAGTAATCATATCTATGACATAGCTACTTAGGACGCTTTCAGAGGCTCGGCGACAGTATTCATATCTATGCCAGGTCTACTTAGAAGGTTTTCATGGCTCGCCAATAGTATTCATATCTATGACATAGCTACTTGAGAGGTTTTCAGTGGCTCGCCGACAGTATTCATATCTATGACATAGCTACTTAGGACGGTTTTCAGTGGCTCGGCGACAGTATTCATATCTATGCCAGGTCTACTTAGAAGGTTTTCAGTGGCTCGCCAATAGTATTCATATCTATGACATAGCTACTTGAGACGCTTTCAGTGGCTCGCCGACAGTATTCATATCTATGACATAGGTCTACTTAGAGGACGCTTTCAGTGGCTCGGCTATAGTATTCATATTTATGCCAGGTCTACTTGAGAAGGTTTTCAGTGGCTCGCCGACAGTATTCATATCTATGCCAGGTCTACTTAAGAGTTTTCAGAGGCATGCCGACAGTATTCATATCTAGGCCAGGTCTGCTTAGGAGGTTTTCAGTGGCTCGCCAATAGTAATCATATCTATGACAGGTCTACTTAAGAGACGCTTTCAGTGGCATGCCGACAGTATTCATATCTATGCCAGGTCTACTTAGGAGGTTTTCCATGGCTCGCCGATAGTAATCATATCTATGACATAGCTACTTAGGACGCTTTCAGAGGCTCGGCGACAGTATTCATATCTAGGCCAGGTCTACTTAGAAGGTTTTCCATGGCTCGCCGATAGTAATCATATCTATGACATAGCTACTTAGGACGCTTTCAGAGGCTCGGCGACAGTATTCATATCTAGGCCAGGTCTACTTTAGGAGGTTTTCCATGGCTCGCCAATAGTATTCATATCTATGACAGGTCTACTTGACAGGTTTTCAGTGGCTCGCCGACAGTATTCATATCTATGACACAGTCTACTTAGACGGTTTCAGAGGCTCGCCAACAGTATTCATATCTAGGCCAGGTCTACTTAGAAGGTTTTCAGTGGCTCGCCAACAGTATTCATATCTATGCCAGGTCTACTTGAGACGTTTTCAGTGGCTCGCCGACAGTATTCATATCTATGACATAGCTACTTAGGACGTTTTCAGTGGCTCGGCGACAGTATTCATATCTAGGCCAGGTCTACTTAGAAGGTTTTCAGTGGCTCGCCAATAGTATTCATATCTATGCCAGGTCTACTTGGACGTTTTCAGTGGCTCGCCGACAGTATTCATATCTATGACATAGCTACTTAGGACGTTTTCAGTGGCTCGCCAACAGTATTCATATCTAGGCCAGGTCTACTTAGAAGGTTTTCAGTGGCTCGCCAATAGTATTCATATCTATGCCAGGTCTACTTAAGAGTTTTTCAGTGGCATGCCGACAGTATTCATATCTATGCCAGGTCTACTTAGGAGGTTTTCCATGGCTCGCCGATAGTAATCATATCTATAACATAGTCTACTTGAGACGTTTTCAGAGGCTCGGCGACAGTATTCATATCTAGGCCAGGTCTACTTAGAAGGTTTTCCATGGCTCGCCGATAGTAATCATATCTATGACATAGCTACTTAGGACGCTTTCAGAGGCTCGGCGACAGTATTCATATCTATGCCAGGTCTACTTAGGAGGTTTTCCATGGCTCGCCGATAGTAATCATATCTATGACATAGCTACTTAGGACGCTTTCAGAGGCTCGGCGACAGTATTCATATCTAGGCCAGGTCTACTTAGAAGGTTTTCAGTGGCTCGCCAATAGTATTCATATCTATGCCAGGTCTACTTGAGAGGTTCTCAGTGGCTCGCCGACAGTATTCATATCTATGACATAGCTACTTAGGACGCTTTCAGAGGCTCGGCGACAGTATTCATATCTAGGCCAGGTCTACTTAGAAGGTTTTCAGTGGCTCGCCAATAGTATTCATATCTATGCCAGGTCTACTTGAGAGGTTCTCAGTGGCTCGCCGACAGTATTCATATCTATGACATAGCTACTTAGGACGCTTTCAGAGGCTCGGCGACAGTATTCATATCTAGGCCAGGTCTACTTAGAAGGTTTTCAGTGGCTCGCCAATAGTATTCATATCTATGCCAGGTTTACTTGAGGAGGTTCTCAGTGGCTCGCCGACAGTATTCATATCTATGCCATAGCTAAGGAGGTTTTCAGTGGCTCGGCGACAGTATTCATATCAATGCCAGGTCTACTTAGAAGGTTTTCAGTGGCTCGCCAATAGTATTCATATCTATGTCAGGTTTACTTGGTTTCTCAGTGGCTCGCCGACAGTAATCCTATCTATGACATATCTACTTAGGACGCTTTCAGAGGCTCGGCGACATATTCATATCTATGCCAGGTCTAAATAGAAGGTTTCAGTGGCTCGGCGACAGTATTCATATCTATGCCAGGTCTACTTAGGAGGTTCTCAGTGGCTCGCCGACAGTAATCATATCTATGCAATATCTAAGGAGGTTTTCAGTGGCTCGGCGACAGTATTCATATCAATGCCATATCTACTTAGGAGGTTTTCAGTGGCTTGCCGATAGTATTCATATCTATGTCAGGTGGTTTTCAGTGGCTCGGCGACAGTAATCATATCTATGACATATCTACTTGGGAGGCTTTCGGTGGCTCGGCGACAGTATTCATATCTATGCCAGGTCTAAATAGAAGGTTTTCAGTGGCTCGGCGACAGTATTCATATCTATGCCAGGTCTACTTGAGAGGTTTTCAGTGGCTCGCCGACAGTATTCATATCTATGCCATAGCTACTTAGGACGCTTTCAGTGGCGCGGCGACAGTATTCATATCTAGGCCAGGTCTACTTAGAAGGTTTTCAGTGGCTCGGCGACAGTATTCATATCTATGCCAGCTCTGCTTGGGATGTTTTCAGTTTCTCGCCGATAGTATTCTTATCTATGCCAGGTTCACTTAGGAGGTTTCCTGTGGCTCGCCGATAGTATTCATATCTATGCTTGGTTTACTTCGGAGGTTAACATGAGTGCTGGTTCTTTAGCCTTCTTTATCTTCTAGTGTCGTTCAATTTCTATTATTCTGACTACTCTACAAGAGTTAACCACTTTTTTCCATTCCGTATATGTTAGAATGTAATATTTCACTTCAGACAATTGCTTTTCGCCGTTCCTCCACTCTTGCATTTAGATGGCAGTTAGTCTTTTCTTTGTGTTACTTGCCACAACTGCAGCGGATTGAATAAACACACACATGGTGTGCTCGTTAGTAATTAACGAAAATGGTTTGATTCATAATCTACCTTATTTAGCTTTTCTCGGAATGATTTTGTTTGTTTTTTTTTGGGTACATATTTTTATTATCTGACTTCTCCAGCAAGTTTATGTTGACTTCTTACACATTTAGTATAGTTTTCTCAAGCAGAGCTATTCATTTTTACAATAATGTTCACCCTGTATGAGGCCTAAGTGTCACTCGAAGTTGAAGGTTACAGAGTAAGAAGCATAGTTTATGCAGATATGTAGGGAAGATAACGGTTAAGATTAGACTTGAACAGGTTAAGATTGTAGTGATCGGGGAGGAGATAAACAAACACCCATCAATACTTGCAAGAGCGATAACAGCTACTGGACTTGATGGAACCTATTTTCCTGAAAAATTTTTTTCAGAGTAATATATTATAAATTTCAACCGACAACAGTATTGGCTGCTCGGTCAATGAATGCCAAATGTTTCCTTATAGGGAAACGGCTAATATTACCATTACCATTATTGAATATAAAATAAAATTTGAATGATTCTTAGAACAAATGATATGTTCATCCGAAGATTGAGAAGAGATAAACAAACATCCATCAATACTTGAAAGAGCGATAACAGCTACTGGACTTGACAAACCTATTTTCCTGAGAAATTGTTTTAACAGAAAGATTACCATTAGCATTATTGAATATAATATATAATAAAATTTGAATGATTCTTAGGACAAATGATATGTTCATCTGGAGGTTGAGAAGAGATAAGCAAACACTCATCAATAATAGAAAGAGCGATAACAGCTACTGTTTTAACAGAAAGAATTTAGAAATTTCAACTGGCAACCGTACTGGCTGCTCAGTCAAAGAATGCAATATGTTTCCTTATAGGGAAACGTCAAATATTACCATTACCATTACAATTACGGACAATTTGATACAGTAGGGGTAGGACGTTTGCTTTATTAATAACATTCCTTGTTCATATATCCCTATCGAACGGAATGAAGCATTTCCCAAATCTACTATTCTTATCAATAATTATCTTAGGAATGCTTCTCTTAAAACAAACAAAAAACAAAACAAACAAAAAAACAAAACAAAAGAATCCTCAAAAACAAACAAATAAAAAACGGAAATGTAAGGAATAAGACATCAAATCACATTACATACATGTATGTGTATTGCGTTTGTGTATATATGTATAAAAGTGATCTGTAATAAATTCTTGAGATTTTCTTAGGCTGAATCAACCAATAAATAAACACATTATCCACCTGCTGTGCTGTGTCTCTTGTGGTATATTTAACAGATCACCTCCTAACTTTATTGTCTTTGGTGCATCTTAATTACATGCTTATGGAACTTTTTCCACCTGCTCTGATTTGGCAATCAATCTTACGTTCTTATTCACTCATTATACAAACTCACCTTGTTTTTACATAATTTAAATATCTCTGTATTTCTTCTTTCTTTCTATTTGTGTTTCTTTCTTTCTTTCTTTCTTTCTTTCTTTCTTTCTTTCTTTCTTTCTTTCTTTCTTTCTATCGATGTCATTATTTTCACATCTATCTATCTATCTATCTATCTATCTATCTATCTATCTATCTATCTATCTATCTATCACTCCAAACTGAGACAGTTTTTTGTTTCTGATTTATTATTTATTTAGGCATCTTATTTTTTCTTCACCTTTTCTTTCTTTCATAATATTAAATATATTTTGATTTTATTAGATTGTGTCTTCTAATTTCGACTTCATTCTTTTACATTTCCGTTATCATCTCTTTTCTCTCATGTTTTTTCTTTCTTTCTTTATTATGACTTTAAGTCATAGACTTTTCATATCTTTTTTCTCAATGTTCACACGTTTATTTTTCCTTTTATTTTATTTCTTTTTTTGTTATCAGTTTTCCTTCTAAATTTACGACAAACCTTACAACTATCTAATTCCTTCCACTTTTCTTCTTTTACACATCACTTATTTATTTCTTATCTTTTTGCCTTAACTCATTCTTTCATTCTTATTATTTTCCTTTCTTTTATTTTCATCTAGTTCGCTCTGTCTCTTTCACCGATTTCCCTACAGCCGCCATTTTTACTCAGCAGCGAACACCGTCCACCAGGGAGTTTAGTTCCATCCTCATAAGTTGTTGTTAATCCTGACTTTCGTAGTCTTTATCCTGTAGTTCATCAAAGCTGACGTCTACGACATCTGGGTCAGCATCATTGTTTATGGGCATACTTGCCACCATGCTGCACACTAGCTTGAAGTGGTTTGGTTTTGCTGTTGTGACAGGGTTCTTCCACCATGAGATCATCATCATCATTACAACCATTGTTACTACCACCCCACCACTAAATACACCATCATCATCATTCAAACTATAAGTGACTTCATCGCCATAGTCGTAGTCGTCACCGATCTGCCACCATTGGTAATGCCTGTGGCGTGGGACACTGTAAGTCTACGGGCAGCTAACACACGTGTAAGCAGAAGCTATTCGTAGAAGTTGGCAAGGATTGTGATTGAGTGAGAAGAAGAGGCATGGAAGGGGAAGAAGGTATAGCCTAAGTTGTGGATTGGTTGGTTGGATGCTTTTGTGAGAGAAAAGACAAATTTGGATTGGTGGATTGACGGCGGTTGTGGGGTAATGGAAATAGGTGAAAATGAGAGTGAAGAAAAAATACGGTAAACAGACATAATGATACAAAATAGAAAAAATAACAGTAGTAAAAATAAAAACATCATCGTCATCATCAATAATATTAAAGAATAATAATCAAATTCTGTATGAACTAAATAATAATAATAATAATAATAATGATAATAATGATAATGATGATATTGACGATAAAATTCTCCTAATGCAATATGCTCTGCAATTTTTCAGATAAAAATTAATTTATTTCAGGCCTAAAATAAAAGACTTCGTAAAGGATTGTATCACGCATCAAACCTGGAAAACTGGATAACAACAAAACAAACACCACCACCACCACCACCAACAACAACAACAACAACGACAATAATAATAATAATAATAATAATTGACATCGCAGTGTCTGTAGATTGTCATGTATCTTTGAAGATCTTCAAAAATCTATCAAAATACAAGGATCTTGAAATGGAAATCTCAAAAATGTGGCACATGAGGACATCAATAATTTGGGTTGTAGTTGGAGCCCTCGGATTGATTGGAAAAGGTTCCGATAGACTCATTGAAGGGATTACTGGTAGCCCATGCCTTAAAGAAATACCCAAGATCACAAAAACAGAATGTGCTTTCTTATTGACAATGACAGTCCCTTCAGATTGTAATGTATCTTTGAAGATCTTCAAAAATCTATCAAAATACAAGGATCTTGAAATGGAAATCTCAAAAATGTGGCACATGAGGACATCAATAATTCCAGCTGTAGTTGGAGCCCTCGGATTGATTGGAAAAGGTTCCGATAGACTCATTGAAGGGATTACTGGTAGCCCATGCCTTAAAGAAATACCCAAGATCACAAAACAGAATGTGCTTTCTTATTGACAATGACAGTCCTTCAGATTGTAATGTATCTTTGAAGATCTTCAAAAAACTATCAAAATACAAGGATCTTGAAATGGAAATCTCAAAAATGTACCAGAGCACTTGGATTGATTGGAAACGGTTCCAATGAATTTATTAAAGTGATCCCTGACACATCACGACTTAAAGAAAAACAAAAATTGTTCTGACAAGTACAACCCACACGTTACGAAGGGCTTTATTTATGTAATTTTTTTTTGTCAGTGGAAAGTGTCATGATGCCATTTCTAACCTTAGGTTTTTGGGCGGGACTTGGAAAGAAATGTGTAAACCTCAGAAATCATAGAAAATAAAAATAATATTAATAATAACCTGTAACAATTTTATAGGACTTCACAATACACACAGACAGGACAATCAAAGATAATCGCCTAGACATCGTTATAAGAGACCGAAAACAAAACAAAAATTTGCCTTCTTATTGATATGGCAGTCCATGAGAACTGCAATGTATCTTTGAAGATCTTCAAAAAAACTATCAAAATACAAGGACCTTGAAATAAAAATCTCAAAAATGTGGCACATGAGGGCATTAAAAATTACAGTTGTAGTTGGTGCCCTCGAATTAATTTAAAAAGAATCCAGTAGACTCGTTTAAGGAATCTCTGGTAGCCCATTCCTCAAAGAAATACAAAAAAAAGGTTCTCCTGAGTACAGCCCACTCCTTACGAAGTGCTTTATCTATGTAAAATATGTGCGACTTTATATTTTTTTAATTGCTAAGTGGAAAATGTCATGATGCCAAGGAAAATAATAATAATAATAATAATAATAATAATAATAATAATAATAACAACATCAACAATCACTGTTGTCGTTAGAGCCCTAGGACTGGTTGGAAAAGATTGCAGTAGACTAATTGAAGGGATTCCTGGAAGTCCATGCCTCAAGGAGATACAAAAAATTGTTCTAACAAGTACAGCCCACACTTTACGAAGGGCTTTATCTATGTAATTTTTTTAATTTTAATTTTTATTTTTTTTGTCAGTGAAAAGTGTCATGATGCCATTTCTAACCTTAGGTCCCTGGGCGGGAACCGGAAAGAAATGTGTAAACGTCAGAAATCAAAGAAAATAAAAATAATACTGACATCATTTAAAATGTGAATAACTGCATGTACAAGGCAGACGAAATTAAATAGGCCCCATGTTGACCAATAAAAGTTTTATTTATCAAAAATTCAAACAAGATATTCAAAGGTGTGTAGATTTTATAACCGATTTCACAAAGCTTCACAAATGTTCCATATCCGCACCACCTGTGATCCCTACACACGTCAACTTGGTAGTCCAGCTCCTGCCAAAAATGCTGCAGCTTGTCCTGCCTAACATTCTCCAGCGCCTCTCAATTTTTGTGCCATGTGCAAATCTGCTGTCCAGTTGGTGTATTTTTCTTGAATCTTCTTGGAAATGTAATGTTACACACTCTTATTTGACAGTGTTCGAACATATTCTAACACACAAAATACCTTTTCATTTCTAGAGAACGCCATTCTTCATCCTGAAAAAAATAAAATAAAAAAAATTAAACATTCAACTCATTTTGACATCATTTGAACAAGAATTGGTTATGTTATTAGACTCCAAAATGATGTAAACTTTTTTGGGACATCCTGTATTATGAAATTTCTCAATCCAGAATCATGTTATTGAAGCACGAAAACAAGACTTTATTGTTATAGAACAGCAAATGTCAAATGATTGATTTTGCCGTTCCATACGATATAAGAGTGAACTCCAAAGGAACTGAAAATATTGAAAAAATACCACAAATACCAGAATATACCACAAATACCAGAAAAAATACCACAAATATCAGAAAAAATACCACAAATATCAGCATCTGGCAAAGAATCTAAAGAAGCTATGGAACACGAATGTAGAACAAATTCCCAGAAAACTGAAAAGTGATTAAGTGAATTGTAATTGAGACCAAGATTGTAGACTACCACAAAACTGCCATCGAAAAAGTTATTGAGTTGTATGGAGACTTGTTGTCACTATATATATATGTGTTGTCACTATATATATATATATATATATATATATATATATATATATATATATATATATGTATATATATATATATATATATATATATAAATATATGAAAAAAATAACAATAGGAAAAGTAGTAATTGCTCACACGTTTCGTTCAATGTTGACTTCATCAAAGCAAAATACAAAATGAATTTAATTGAACAAGGTATCTAATAAAAACAAAAACAGAATGTTACTAGCAACTGGAATGTAGAGAAATGCTATTTTCATATTGTTAACTGAAAATAACGTCAGTATTTGTCACGTGTGGAGAATATTGTCATTATATCTGTGTTGATGTAGTCAACCATTTTCTTTTGATTTTATGAATCTGTTGCGTACATTTGTTTGTGAGAGCAGTAATTTTGTTAAGAAATGTGAAATGGGAAAAAAACCTGGTCGTAGATTAATATTTGGGTAATTTTCTATGGCGGCACTCTCAAGAATTTTCCTTCTGAGTGAGTTATTTTCTTTTTTTATGAGTGTAGCATTTTTAAAATCAAAATTATAGTTGAATTTATTTCTATGTAATCATAATTTTGATTCAGTTAAATTGTTCAATTAAATTCATTTCGTATTTTGCTTTGATAAAGTCCACATTGGATGAAACGCGAAAGCAATTACTAGTTTTCCTATTGTCATTTTTATTCATAAATATTGTCTTCTCTACTGGTTAAATCGGAGAAATTTTCACCCTAGACTTGAACAGGTTATGATTGTAATGATCGGGAAAACATTCTTCTGGGAGTTGTTTCCACAGAGCAGTGGTTTACAGGAAGTAGTTGTTCGAATGGAAGTTACAAAGGAATAGGGAGGGAATGTGATTAGTTTATTACAATGTGAGTAGCATGGCGTCCTAGCGCTCCTATTTGCTTAGCATAAGAAAGAAATAGTTGAGATTTCTGGGACACATAATGATGAAACGGGGCTCGGAAAATTTGAAACTCGCAGGGCATATTGAAGACAAGATGGACAGAAGAAAACAGCAAATAACCTATCTAACGGAACAAATATTGTTTAGAGTCACAAGAGATAGGAAGTTGTGGAGGGCTATGATCTTTTATGCAGTGAAGGGACACGATACATTAAAGAAATAAATATAACCTTTGAGGGTTTACTGCATAAAGCGAATGAAAGTTTTCTTGCATTTAATCAATCCTCTCCGCGATATAAAAAACAAGTAATAGAATAAAATTTAAGGGAAAACGTAAACAAATGTTAGATGAAACCTAATTTGGATTCACTTCAAAAAGAGATACAAATTGAACATAAAACCCAAGGCTTTCTTTGTATTTTAGTTAATGTGCTTTGTTTGTTAATGAATTTAATTTTATCTGAAGCTAAATGTTGTTGTTTCAAAAATACTGATATCCGTCCACTTTTGGCCCTCTATATGTGTGTGTTGTTCCTTTTGTCGCTTGATCTATGTGGCTCTTTCATTGGGCATTTTGCAGTTTTCCCGCGTTTTACACCAGAACTCCTCAACTTTCTGGATATTTATCACTATTTTATGTCTTCTTCTTCTTCTTCTTTTTCTTTTTTCTTCTTCTTCTTCTTCTTCTTCTTCTTCTTCTTCTTAAACTCCTCCTCCTTCTTCTTCTTCATAAACTCCTCCTCCTCCTTCTTGTTTTCTTCTTTTTCTTCTTAAAATCAACTCCTCCTCCTCCTTTATCTTCTTCTTCTTTTCTTCTTCTTCTTAAACTCCTCCTCCTGTCCCTCCTCCTCCTTCTTCATAAACTCCTCCTCCTCCTCTTTCTTTTTCTTCTTCTTTTTCTTCTTAAACTCAACTCCTCCTCCTCCTTCTTCTTAAACTCCTCCTCCAGATTCTCCTCCTCCTTCTTCTTCTTGCCAGTGCAAAAACAGCTAATACTACTATTATGTCTTTATTACTATTATTATCTTTTTTGCTATTGAACATTTTGTTTGATTTTCTTCTGGCATAATAATAATAATAATAAGGATATCTGAGGCTTTTAAAAGTATGATAAACATAGGATAAGCATAGTTAATATGTAATATAAACAATTAGAAAATGACTTTAAGAAGTAAGCAAAAATACCAAAGAAATACATATATTAGTAGTTATCTATATTAATTATACACATATCCCACCACAGGTACACACACACACACACACACACACAAAAAAACACACACACACACACAGAGCTTCCCAGAATCAGAAGTGTATCAGGCAGGCGAGGAAATTTTCAACGAGAATAAATGAATAAAGATAGATAGATAGAGACTGAGACAGACGGACAGACGGACAGACGGAATGCAAATGTTCTTCAATTTTGGTTGATGGACGCAATAAACATTTACAGTTGCGAATCCGTACGTAAACGTGAAACAGCTGTAGAGAGAATGTATGGCTGTTTAGATAGCGGCAAAGTGCATGC
This sequence comes from Acanthosepion pharaonis, assembly GCA_903632075.3. Classification (NCBI taxonomy): domain Eukaryota; kingdom Metazoa; phylum Mollusca; class Cephalopoda; order Sepiida; family Sepiidae; genus Acanthosepion; species Acanthosepion pharaonis. Next base: position 449,561 of record CAHIKZ030002489.1, on the reverse strand, counting down.
GCGTGGACGTGTTGGAAGGGTTCACGCCCTAGGCTATGGAACCCTAGTACTGCATGCAGACAAACGAACAGGTATATTATTTATATATATATATATATATATATATATATATATATATATATAGAGAGAGAGAGAGAGAGAGAGAGAAAGAGAGAGTGAGATTTCCATCCTGTCGGTTGGAAATTATTCCGAAAACAAATTGGCTTGAATAAATGCATAAACGGTGCAACGGACTAAACAAAAGCAAAAATAAATCAATGAACCAATGAATTTAGAGACTAAGAGATGAAGTGTATAAAATGATAGAAAAATTTAAAAAAAAAGAAAGAAATAAGATTGAGAATGAAAAAGTTAAAAGAACAACATTGGGAAAACCTGAGAGAGAGAGAGAGAGAGAGAGAGAATCTAAAAAATGTTGGAGGGAGAAAGAAAGCAGAATATAAAATGGGTGTAAAGAGTAAGATAAATCTTCAGTGAAAGAGGCAATAAAAGAAACAAAAAAGATAGTGTTTGAAAGTGAGAAGATAAATGAAGATAAGCGTTGTAGTGGAAAAAAATAGTCAATAAAAATACAAAACAAGAGAAAAGCAAATAAAAAGAAGAAAAAAAGAAGAAAAAATCCGTGAAAAAAGGAGAAATAAAAGAGGAAGGATCAAAAAAGAAACTAAATCTTAACTTTTTCATATGTTTTCTACTAAAGAGATATGAATGTATGTGTGGCCGAGATGAACAGTTGATTGAAATAAAGAGAATTTGTGCATTTATATTTGAAGGGATAATGTAGTATTAGGGAGGGTAGATTGAGAGTATGGGTAAATTAAGTCCATGTATCAGCTTTTGTATATATATATATATATATATATATATATATATATATATATATGCATACCTGTTTAATTATAATTGCATATTTTCTGCATGTCAGTATTTTTTGTGGTATGCGCGCGTATTATTACATTCATACATACATGCATTTTTTTAGTGTTTTTGTACGTGTGCATATATAAGTAAAATGATGCATTTCTTTCACTATTTCTCTCTCTCTCTCTCTCTCTCTCTCTGTGTGTAAGAAAGAGAGAAACAAAATAACAAAGTAATAATCTGTGAGGCATCTCTACCGTAAATTTGCAAAGGTTCATGCCTGATTTTCATTGTTAATATAAAATGACCTAACACTGGCGTTTGCTTTGGTGACGATTTCTGGTGTGTCTAGATCTTGTATCTTTCAGCTTTGCGTCAGACTTAAATATTCTAAAGAGGGGGGATGAAAAGTTGCACTTTCGTCATATTATTCTCTGTGAATTTCGGAAAGAAGTAAACATCGGAATTGCGACAAAAAACATTCAAGAGTTTTTTTTGGATCGCACTTCAGCTCTTCGGGCGGTCAAAAAAATGGTTTAGGAGATATTTCGTCAGGGTGATTTTAACTTAAACGATCAACCGCGCTCCGGGCAACATTTCGACGTCTATGAAGACTCTCTGCTTGCAATCGTGTGACGTTTATTTTTAATTTGTAACTCATACATTCTTAAGTCATCTTGTTATTATGATGTAGTTTGTAGCTATGTATACGGTCTTCTTTTGCTCACACTCTCTATCGAAGGCTTCACAAACCTCTTTAACACCTTTTAAAGAAGCATTTACTCTTAGACGTGAGGAGGTGTGGCATTTCACTCGTTACTCATGACTCCAGAACCATCACAATTGCTGGAAACTTTGTATGCATGACAATTGGAATGTTATTACGGTCTGCAAAAGCATTTGTCATTCCTTCGATTATAACCATCTATAATTCCTTCGGCTGGTCCTGATCAAATTTTTTCTGATCAGAGAAAAACGAAAGGATTCTAGGATCTTGAAGTTTCAACTTGCTCAACAAGCGTTTGGCGCAGATCACATGATTATAATTTGCGTTTGCAGACATGAATTGGCCTCTCTGTAGCACACATGATTTGTATCGAAGATGTTCATAGACAATTGAGAAACCCTGAGCTCATTAGCAATGACATTAATTGGCCTTCTGGATTTTTTATCGATAATGTTTTGCCCATTTCATACGAATATAGTGTTCTGATGGTATTAGGACTTTTAGAAAGGATTTTACGATTGTCCACTGCTATAGAACTCTTGTGAACGGATGCCAACTTTTTAAGAACTTTGAAAACAAACGACCGTTCAACTTTCAGGAAGCGAACACTCTCTAAATCTTTATGATCTGCTTTTAAGGCAACGATTACACTGTACCTTTTCATTTGCTGAGTTAGCTTTGCTGTTTGACATCTTTTATGTGAAAAATCAAAACAAAACCGGATAATCAGAATAAATTAGAAAAATTGCCTTGGGGAAACTTTGTGTGCCTGACCATTGGAAGATTCTTGAGATCTTTTCATAACAATCTACCAATTCTTCGGTAGATCTTTTGCTTCTGATCACCGGTTTACTTGTAAGGAAAAAAAAAACAAACAAAAAATCAAAACAAAAACATTCCAGACTCTTGATGTTTCAACTTTCTCAATAAGCACATTGCATAGATCAGGCGGTTATCTTTTGTCTTTGCAGACATGAATTGGCCTTTCCGCAACACATAATTTACTTGAAAAGAAATACGAACAAGTGAGAAAGAAGTTCGAGCTATTAAAAAACGTACCATCAAAGAACTGAACAAGCCTGTTATGAGAGTAAACAAAATAAGACAATCCGACAAAAATAATCTCTCATAATCTAGCATTATATGGATATAGATTTGGAAAATGCATCGAAAAACTTACATGTGAAAAGACTTCTAATAATAGTAATATGTCGCCAATGGTTACGGTATAGCTAAACATGTATCAATATAAAATTCTACTGGATTTCAAGTGGTGATCCGTTTTCTATTGATATAATGTAATAAAGTGATTGCTTAAAATCAACTAATAATTAGAAAATTAATAATTAGAGAATATTTTCATATAGGAAAACCTTGAAATAATAGTTAGGAAGTACCGAAATATTTTGACACTTTAACGCCATGTGTAAATTTGCCAATTTCATAATTAATAATAATAACGTTTACGCTTAATAAAACCCATACACCAGTATATCTCTGGAGAATAATATAAGGCGATTAGATTTTGTAAATAAATAAAGTGCTTAATATTATGAAATAGAGATTTAATAGGGAACAAATTTAATAGGGAACAAATTTAATAGGGAACAAATTAAAGAGAACAAGATAAAACACCAATACATTTTTGTAAAAGATGTTAATGCTCCAAGAAAATTAAATTTCGGCATTAAATGACCCAATTGGTTGATATACCGTAAAACAAACCAAACCACACTAAATAGCAGAAGCATTACTATTCACACTTCTTACATTTACACATGCTCTGTTCCGGATATTGAGCACTTTCATCCAAACATATAACATATTATATTTTATCGTCAAATCATGAATGGAGGTAAAGCGGTTGTACCCACAGGTATAAATGGCCCCGAGGTCATATCTTTCTCGACAGATAAGGCGAACCACTTCGCTTCCATCTTTGCCTCTAACTCAATGTTAGATGATGAAGACCATCCCCATTCTAAGTTCTCATGTCTCACTGAGAACAATCTCAGTAATATTACCATCACAGCACAAGAAATATCTAGACATATCAAAGGCCTTGGCCACTGGCCCAGACAAAATTCCAGTGATTGTCCTTAAGAATATCAACTCGAAATTATCCCAATCCTAGCAAAATTATTCAACCGCTGCTTGAAGTAGAAAACCTTCCGAAACCTGTGGAAAGTGTCAAGCGTATGTCTGGCTTCTAAGAATGCAGGCGTGAAATCTTCCCCCTCCCAGTACAGACCCATCAGTCTCCTCTGTATCATGATTAAGCGTTTTGAGGTCATAAGGTCGTCGAACAACTAAAAAATAACAACCACTTCAGTGACAAGCAGTATGGGTTTTGGTCGGCTCGATCCACTGCTAATGTCTTAACTACGATGACATACAGAGTCAGTGAGGCTCTTGATGACAAAAAACACATTGAGGACCATAGTACTAGATATCTCAAAGGCCTTCGACAAGGTGTGACACAAAGGCTTACTACACAAACTCTCCAGGTATTGAATCACTTTTCGATCATAAAATCCTTCCTAACATGTATGTCCCTGAAGGTAGTTATTAAAAGCCAGTGCGCCGGTGCCCCTGGGAGTCAAGACAAACGTCTCCCAGTGGTCACTCCTTCGACCAACCCTTTTTTTGATAAATGATATAATGATATGAATGATCTGCTTAAGAATATACTCAGATCATTTGTAAACATCTATGCCGACGGGACAACTATATCAGGGAGCACCTCTAAAACTCTCGATGGTAGGTGATTGGCAACTGATACTTCTTCCGATCTTGAACTAAATTCTCAATTTGGTAAAAACATAGAACTACCACCATTCAGGATAAACTGAGGTCCTTTCGGGGAATTATATGACCCATTGCTTAGGATGCAGGTAATCCATGTGCCGCGCCAGGAAGTTTTTCTCCCCGGAGTCGATCCTCCAGATCTACAAATCAACTATTCGCCCTTGCATGGAGTATTGCTGCCAAATATGGTCTGGAGCCCTTTCTGTTTGCCTCGGGGCCCTTGATAGGCTCCAGAGGCGTATATGCAATATAATTGGCCCTGCCCTGGCGTCTCGTCTACAGTCACTTTCTCACAGATGTGCCGTCGCCTCTCTCTGTCTGTTTTACAAATACTTTCATGGCAATTGCTCCGAGGAGCTGCATTCGCTGGTTCCCAGACTTCATGAGTTCAAGCGCCCGACAAGGCTGGCATCCCGCTCTCACCCCTTCACTGTCGAAACTCCTAAATGTAGCCGTCTCTTCTACTCCAATAGCTTCATGTCTCGCACCTCTCGCCTGTGGAACTCCCTTCCCTATTCCAGTTTCCCTGAGAGCTATAATCTCCAACTATTCAAATGTAATGTCAATCGACATGTGCAGTTGCCTTGTTCTATCCACTATCCTCAACCTTTCTTCTATCACTCCTATCTGATCTTGTTCTAAATTTTCTGTAACCCCTTGCGTCCTAGTGGCTTCCCGCCTTGCTTGGGGTGAAACGCTTAAAAAAAAAAAAATATATATATATATTCGGCTCTCTGTACCCCTCCAGTAAGTACCAGACTCCTCCTGCTATCCTATACCTTTACAAGTGACACATCGGACCCAAAATGGAGTTAGATTGTCATATTTGGGAGGGAGATGGCCACTGTTCAGCCTTGAAAGATTTCAAAAGCGTCTTCGAACCGTTGTGGGTGACAAATTATTCACCACTCTTCAACCCCTGTTCTACCGCTACTACCACGGAAAGTGCCCGGGCGAACTACATTACTTGGTTAGAACTCGGCATGCCGCATACATAGTAGCAAACCACCCACATTCCCTCCGTATTCTGTCAGTGATGTGTAAATTCCACTCAAACAGCTTCTTCCCTCGAACCACTGCGCTGTGGAACAGACTCCCAAGAGGATGTTTCCACGATCACTACAATCTTAACCTGATCAAGGTTTAGGTTTAATCGCTACCTATTTCACACACAAATGACCTTCTAACGTAACCTTCAACCATGAGTGCCCCTAGCCTTTTAAAGGGTGACCTCGTGCAATATATATATATATATATATATATATATATATATATATATATGAGTGTGTGTGTGTGTGTGTGTGTGTGTGTGTGTGTGTGTGTGTGTGTATATATATATAAATTTTTTATATATTTATTTATATATTATATATGCAAGGTACTTATTGAAAAGCGCTCAATATCAATGATAGAGCTAACATATCTAGTTGGAATGATATTAGTTTGTGACCCTGGGTTTCACGCTATTTGCGATCATCAGACAAACAATCGATCGCAAATAGCGTGAAACACAGGGTCACAAACTCACAACAATCCAACTAAATATATATATATATATATATATATATGAAGAAATATAGTTTTAAGGTATGCTATATTTATGGGATAAAGTACTCAATATCAGAGATAGAGCGTATGTAAATATAATTATAAAACGGAACATTGAAGTCAACACTCAGAGGCGATAGTCTGCTAGGCGCATATATATATATATATATATATATATATATATATATATATATATAAACGTGATATTTAGTGGATACATGTGGAGTAGAAATCCATGTTTTTTCTTTTTTATACTGTAATTGACATCTATTGAGCTGACCATTCGATAGTTTTAATTAATATATAGTGCTTTTTGACATGTTTGGAACTTGCACCTCGCTTCTATTGGGGTGGGGAAACAACTTCAAGCGAACTGTCGAAAAGCATTATCTCTTCATTAAGACTCTCCAATGCACAGTTCGGTAGGCGTTAATTACATTTTAAAGGTATATTCTCTTTATTAACACTTGAATGCCTCTACCAGAACAAGTTGAATTACACTGTTTAAAAACGTGTCTCTACTAAATATGACGTTTATAGTAATAAAATGATATCGGATAAAATCCATTGTGTTCTTATATAAATATAAATAACTTAGCAGTGGTTTCCACTTAACGGTTAAATGTTATTGAAGATTAACCAGAACAGGACACGGCGGTTAAATGGAGATCTAATAATCAGAAGAAGCTCCGGTTTTATGAGCTTCTCCTGCTATTCTGCTTTAGTTTTGTAGTTTGATTTTCTACAGAAAGAGGGGTTTGCTTGGAAGACTTATGGATAGTGGCTTGGATTGAGAAATCGGAGAGCCGAGTACGAATTCCAGTCGATTTCATTACATTCACTTATGTGCTAATACCCTTGGGAAAGGTATAGATCCTCTTCTTCTCCCCCTAGCTATGGGTAAATAGCAGGACAGACCGGGTTCTATAGCCTTTGATAGCCACTGGTCTACCACAGAAAGAAATGGCAACCTATTGCGGAAAACAAATCTGCCTCGTCAGTCATATATCGAAAGATACATGATCGCTTAAGCGTGTATTACGCAGGGCATATAACTGACTGACATCAGTCAAGGGAGGTAAGCAATGTTGCCATTTTCTGTTATCTTTTATTTATAAATAATATTCCTAAATAGCGGCTTGGATTGAGGAATTGGAGAGCCGAGTTCGAATTCCAGTCGAATTCACTACATTCACTTACGTGCTAATACTTTTGGGAAAGGTATGAATCCTCTTCTCCTCCCCCAGCTATGGGTAAATAGCGGGACAGACCGGTTTCTATAGCTTTGGATGGCAGCTGGTCTACCGCAGAAAGAAATGGCAACCTACTGCGGGAAAAAATCTGCCTCGTCAGTCATGTATCAAAAGATACATGATCGCCTAAGCGTGTATCACGCATGACCCATAACTGACTGATATCTTACTGCTGGTAGCCAATACACGAAAGTTTCATAGAATACTATAATTTTCTCAGGCACCATTTGCTCTGTTGGCTTAACTTAGAATAGAATTTCTCAATGTGTAGTACGATAGCATTGTAGAATTTATTTTAGCGTATTTAGTATGCTTTTGCTGTTCCAAATTAATTTTAACATTTTACCAAAGGATTAGTTTTTGTCTTTAGTAGGTTTGCAAATGGGTGTCACCTGGCAACCTAGGTAAGTGAAGTTCTGAACTATTTCCAGCTTTGTTGGTTTGATGAAGATAGAAGTTTATGGCAATTCTTATTGAGATACTGGATGGTAGATGCTTCAGACAGAGTTTCAAGTTGTTGATATCATTGGCTTCTACAAAGCCAAATGTCACTTGCTGCAAAAGGTTGTTTCTGAATAATAATAATAATAATAATAAAAAAAGAACTCTGAATTTTGTAAGATTTTGATCATCTGTAGCGTAGTTTTAGTGTAGATCTGGATTCGTCTCATGTTCATCAGGTTACCTTGTAGCTTTTTTAATATTGTTATAAATAATAGGTACTGAAAAAAATAATGAAGCGACAATATATTTTCGATTTTCAATAGGGTAAAGATTTATGGATGATCTTTAAATGGTAATAAATTTTGGTGAACAATAAATTTGGTCCAAAGAGAAACGGAAAATTAGCATTTTGTTACAAAAATTATTAAGGTGAAGTAAGTTAAATGTTTGCCAGGAAATAATTTCGTTTTCATACACGCGAAGGAAAGTGAAAATGGGTATTAAAAAATTGTGTGCAAATGATGATTGACCAAAAAATAGTTTGATATAGTATATTTGTGTTTTAATATTTTATTATTTGCGCTTTTATTGCATGTTTATTTTTTCTATCATCTACCGTTCATATTTTATGCCAAAAAGGGTAAATTCCCTATCTATCTATCTATCTATCTATCTATCTATCTATCTATCTATCTATCTATCTATCTATCTATCTATCTATCTATCTATCTTCTATCTATCTATCAGTTTTATCTATCTATCTATCTATCTATCTATCTATCTATCTATCTATCTATCTATCTATCTATCTATTTATCTATCTATCTATCCCAGTCTCTTCATTATCTATCTATCTATCTATCTATCTATCTATCTATCTATCTATCTATCTATCTATCTATCTATTCATCTATCTATCTATCCCAGTCCCTTCATTATCTATCTATCTATTCATTATCTATCTATCTATCTATCTATCTATCTATCTATCTATCCCAGTCTCTTCATTATTCATCTATCTATCTATCTATCTATCTATCTATCTATCTATCTATTCTCCCATCTATCTATCTATCCCAGTCTCTTTTTTATCTATCTATCTATCTATCTATCTATCTATCTATCTATCTATCTATCTATCTATCTATCCCAGTCTCTTTATTATCTCACTTTCCATATATGCGTATCAATGAATGCAATTGCAACATTTATGTGTCCATTCGTATTTCTGATATTACTTCAATAATCCTTTACAGAAAATGATAGTTATGAAACAAATCCTGATATTTATTATTAATGTAAAGTCTATATTGCAAAAACAAGCGTCTTAGCCTCTCCAAGGTGACGCACATTGTAAAGTTATGTATATTTCAATGCTTAAAGTCGCTTTTAGATTGCAATTTTCAGCCACTAGATGACGTTTATAGTTTTGTAATGGTTGAAAATCCCTGTCTATCGATGTTGGCTTTAGAGAGTCAAATGTTTTTTTTATTTTTTGTATGACAGCTTTCTGTTTCGGCTCGCTTTCAACATATTTCCAGGTAAGTTTTTTTAACTTCATTTTGATACAATATATAATTTTCAGATATCTTTTCTACAAATATTTTTAGAGTAATTATGCTGATAACATTTTCTCTGTTATGAATTTAAGTACAGTACTAAAATGGTGGTAAGGCCTCACCATTTTAAAGCTGAAATGGTTAGGTGTAGCCATAATCCATACTAAGAGTTTCTTCTGTTGCACTCCTGAATTGTAAAACTCTCTTCTTGCTTTCAAGTTAAATTTTATCACTAAAAATTTAGATGCAATGTTAATCTTATCTCCTGTTATTGTTGTCACTCCTTAATGTTTTATTTTCCTTACTGGTTGACACGAAATCTCTTCATCACAAAATGCCTCGATACTTCTCTGGCATATTTGGTTTGCGTGAAAACATTTTCTATGTGCGTGTCATTAATACATAAAATATATATATTCGTGTAAATTAGTCTTGTACAGCTGAAAATCTATATACCTGTATAAGTTTTATATATGCATTTGGAAATCTCGTGAATATTTAAAAGTATTTCTTTCTGATTGGGAAGTGTAATGCTGGGGCGTTTAAGCAGTTACTCTCAAAGAAAAGACATCGAATATTAATTAGAATTACCAGTATGAGAGGCGATGACGGCAGCAACAACGACCACATGCAAAGATGGATAAGTGCGGATTATTGGAGAAATCATCTAAAATGATGTGCGTGGAAGATAAAATAATAGCAATATTAAGACGGAGAATGGCGAGAAAAATCACAACGAAGAAACAAAAACTTGGCGAAAGTGAGTCGGGTGGACAAAGTTATAGAGTGAAGGCGGGGGGAAATTGACGACAGATTCAGATTTTTAAAAAAGAAAGAAAAAGAGTCACTCGGAAGGAAAGAACGAAGAAGAGAAAAAGAAATCACAAACAAAAAAGACATAGGGAATGTGTAGATGGAACAAAAGAAAATTTAGATAGGTAGAAAACAAAATATAAGGAAAGAGAAACAAATTTCTAAAGGAAGAATTATAAAAAAAGAAAGATAGAAAGAAAAAAGTAAAAAAAAGATAAAAAGTGAAAAGAAGAAAAAAAAAAAATTTTGAAGAGGAAAAATATATAAGAAATATTCACAGATTATAAAGGTACATCCTGACACCCCCGCGAAAAAAGTTTCCCCAAACGACAATGATTCTTATTTTAACATAATTTATTTATGGATTTACAGTTTAATTTGTAAGGCTGAACTTTGGTGCAATATTTGCCAGATTCGGGAACGGGACAGATAATTGTTGTTCTAAAATTGTTCCATTACATTTAATGAGAAAAAGATATCATTTAGTGTAGTATATATATATATATATATATATATATATATATATATATACACTAAATGATATCTTGATGTGTGTGTTGGTGTGTGTTGGTGTAAAAATTATAAATAGAGTATATCTATAAAAGGACAACACTTTCGAATCTTATCAAAATATAGAAATTCTTCCCGCATTTTCCCCAGTAAATCCCCTCTCGAAAAAATTGCTACCTATAAGATACATGACTACAAGAATATTCAAAAAATGAAAATGGCTGAATATTTGACCTCATGTTCTTAAAAATATACATTTAAATAGGACATTTAATTAATCCGAAACTAAAATGATTTAAATTTAAATAAAACATATTTATATATATATATATATATATATAAATATAAATATATATATATATATATATATATGTGTGTGTGTATGTATATATATATATATATACATATATATATATATATATATATATATATATATATATATATATATATATATATATATATATATATATATATATATATATATATATATATATATATATATATATATAAGTATGTACAAAATGACTTTTTTGCGTAGAAATATAATTTTGGTGTAAGTAGACATATATCTACGTATCTCCAACAATGAAATAAATATGGATGACTATCGATTACACACACACACACACACACACACACACATATATATATATATATATATATGTATGTATTTATATATATATGCATGAATGTATATGCAAGTCAAATTGGAAAACAGCGAAAGTTCCGTTTTGATTATATTATTATTTCTCCTTTCAACACTTCTAATATTTTCTCTTATTTATAGTTGTAGGAAATTTGCATATCCGAGTAGTTTCGGCTAACCATTTTCAATTTTTTTTTTTTGAATGTGATATCACCAGTTTAATTCTTTAAATATCGCATTTCGCGTAATGCACATTGTCACGTCCCGCGTAGTTACGTGACAGTTCTTATCATTTTGGTAATTAAATATATTTACTAATTTATGTCTGGGGTTTGATATAATTTTGTTGATTTTTGGCTGCTTGAGTTCTATATTCCTCGAGCTATTACAGTCGTATTGTGCATGGTATATCAACATGTTGTTGATAGGAATGTTACATATTTATATTTCAACATAACTTATTTAATTTTTTTTACTGGTATATATATATATATATATATATATATATATATATATATATATATATATATATATTGTATTTGGGTATAAATCCATCTTTTATACAAGTTCCATTAAATGACAAAGTACTGCGTTTAAGCTTCTTATCTAATTTATCTTGTGTTCATTTTATGGACATAAAACGTAAAAATTGTACAAATGTTCTATATAACTAAGCACTTTCGGCTATTCTTTTTTAGCAGTTATCGATTTTTTTTTTAACAGATTAATTATATACATGTACATCTATATATATATATATATATATGTATGAGTGAACATTGAAGACAACAGAGGCGACAGGCTGTTTCATGGTGTTTCATGCTAGACGCATTGCGGCTAGCATGAAACAGCCTGTCGCTTCTGAGTGTTGATTCAATATTCACTTTTGTATTTACATACGCTCTATCTCTGATATTGAGCACTTTTATCCCATGGATATAACACACCTTAAAACTTCATTTCTTCATTATATATATATATATATATATATATATATATATATATATATATATATATATATATATATATATATAGAGAGAGAGAGAGAAAAACGTCTTTGAAAATGGGTAAAGAAGTTGCTGAAAGCGTTTCGGACAATGAGCATTATGGAAAATTTTGTACTTCCTTGCTCCCACCTTTTTTACTTGTCTGCAATTTTAAGGATGTTTAAACGAAAGATTACTGTCCCAAAATACATTAATATATATATATATATATATATATATATATATATATATATATATATATATATAAAATACTTGGGTAAGTAATCCAATTAGATACTAATAATTTAAATAATAAAACTGAAAAAATAAAAAACAAAAGAGCGCTCAATATATTTATTATAGAGCATATAAGTAAATTACAAAATTTTATTTTTGTAATTCACACACACACACACACACACACACACACACACACACACACACACACACACATATATATATATATATATATATATATATATATATATATATATAAAAAAAGGCTTAAACACTAATATTCCATGGTCATAATTTATTCCATTGGAATCGTAAATACATTCAATTCATCAGACATACAAATTCAAAAAGCTTTTTGAATTTGTAGGTCTGATGAATTGGATTCTATCCTCTTGGAATTTTTTTATTCAAAAAATATATATGTATTTTTATGCATGTATGTATATATATTTATATATTTTGCTTATGTATGTGTATATTATATTAATATATAATATAATATAATCTATCTATCTATCTATCTATCTATCTATCTATCTATCTATCTATATATATATATAAATACAAATATAGGTAACTATACATGTTTCGAAAAACCTTCGAATTTTTAATTTACCAATAATTAAATCAATCTCGAAGGAAAAAAGGTTTTAAAAAAAGCAAGAGCTACAAACATGAAAGTCTGTCGAAAAAAATCGCACAGATACAGGTTTAAAGCCCAAAGAAAAAACCCCGATACGAGTAAACAACTAACAAAAGCGCTCAATACAACCGTAGAGCAGACCTAGATAAACCTAGTGAGCCAGACAAACCTACCTAGGTTTCACCTAAACGGATTGTCAAGGAAAGCCGACTTTCTCTGACGATCCGTTAGGTGAAACCTGGGTAGGTTTGTCTGGCTCACTAGGTTTATCTATCTATCTATCTATCTATCTATCTATCTATCTATCTATCTATCTATCTATCTATATATATATATACAAATATAATAGCATAACACAAATATAATAGTACTGTCTACATGTTTAACAGGCTAAAAATAATAGAAGCCTTATTTATACAAACAAAAAACAACACTTAATATCAACTATGAACATGGACACAATTATCTTGACCGTGTTTTAGAAATTAAACATTATATAAATACATACATACTATTATATACATTCATAGTATATTTCATCTATTTCTTATTAACAGTTAATATATTTCAACCTTTAAAATGTCTAAATGTATACCCAAAAGCGCTCGGAAAAAATTTAAATATTTTGAAATTTGACATAAGTTTTAGGAAATTTATTAAAAACGTAATTTGTTTAAACCGAAAAATAAAACAAATTATAAGATCACATAGGAAATTGTATAAAAAACGTAATCAAAGCACGGAACAGGCACGCACTTTGTCATACACACACACACACACACACACACACACACACACACACACACACACACACACACACACACACACACACACACACGCACACACACACACATATATATATATAGTAACACTTTTCTATAAAAAGAAGATTTATTAATGAACAAAATATCATTAAAAATATATTAAAATAAAATTTGGCAGCTTTTTAAAATAAGATTTTGCAATATATACGAGGGCTTTTGGAAAAGTATTTCCCAGACCATCTTAGAAGAAATTCCTAAATAATTCTGATGTTTGGTCTTTTGTTCTGATTTCATGATCAGTATACATAGTAATCTAGTACATTATTAGTGCATTATTATTAAGTCTAAAATGCGACGAACGGAATTTCATTAATTGAATTCACAAACGTTTACAAATGTGATATTTACGTTCATGTAACTGCATATGCATATGATGCTAAAATTGTTAACTTTTAAGTTAAGTTTTTTTTTTATATGTTTGAGTATAAATTCAAGCCAAATTTATTTAGTTTAGTTTCTTTTTGTTTATATTTTTATCGTTTTTGTTATTAAGTGTCCTATATATTGCGATAATACAAGTCTGCCAAGAAAATTGAAATGTTTTAAGAATCGGGATGTAAATTTACTGTGGATGAACTCGCAGTTAAAGCACTTTCAATACAATTTCGTCTTAGTAAATTGCCTTCTCTTTTAATTGAAGTAGCATTTTCTAAATCGAAATTATGGTTAGACTCATTACGGCGAGCACATCTATAGAACTGAATCTATGGTTTTCGCGTGTGTTCCCTGTGAAGATTTTTACCGGGGGTAGAATAAGTTTCTCTTTCAAGTTTTTTTTTTCTTTCAATTTTGTTTTGTTTTAATTCTGTTATTGTTTTAGAAGTAATTGTAACAAATTTTATGTTAAACTTAGATCATTTTTTTTCAATTGTAGTTTTAATATAAGTAGTGGGTAGAACTATAGTTTCATTCATTGGAATTGTCAGTATGGTCCCATCTTCTATTTATAAATATTTTACTAGCCTTTCTTTCGCGTTGAATATGAAATAATTCGGGTCATGGAAGAGCTTAAAAGTATTTTCGATGTATTTCTCCTTTTTATATAAATACTGACGGAGACAAATTCTAAATTCTCTAAAAAAGAATCCAATGATTATTCGGGATTTTATTCTGCTGTTTTGATGAGAATAAGAAATTTATGAAATTATATTTATCAGTTGATTTTCTATAGACATTTAGTTTCATATTCCGCCTTATCCAGCCTTAGATATTTTTCACTTTGTCATTGGCCGTGTTCTGGGATATTAAGCATTTATATATCTTTTTTTCTAAAATATACAAATATATGCATATGCTTTATTAAAATCAGCAACGAAGTCAGACTATTTATTTTATATTTTTGTAGTTTGCATATACGCTGTTGCATGTCCAGAGGAAATTAATTAGTAGGCAAACGTAAAATGAATAAATAAAATAAAAATTAATCACTTTAGATCAGAAACCTCCTTCTGTACAATTAGAAGCAATGACTCAAAGTATTCTTGATATAGTGATTACAAAGGAATCGTTTATTACTCTGCTGAGTATGAAATGTAATATGTATCCATATCCATAACACTTTACTATATCACTAAATGAATTAACTATGTAGAAATAGGCTACGTTGTCATCTCCATATTTTTATGGCAACGTCTTTAATATTCAGCGAAAATTAATATCATATTGTGATTGGCTCGGTACTTAAACTTTTGATATGTTTGAGGATAAGTGCATATTAAGAATAATTTAAACTTATAGTTTTTGCTTATGTTAAGGGGATAAGGCAGAAAATTAATTATCTTAATTTTTACGTTTATTTTAGCTTAATATCCAGGAAGTATTGAGTACAGACAAAAATGCAGAGCATTGTTAAATGCAAATGAAGCGGAAGGAAAAGACTAGAAGTAACCAGACACCAAATAATAATATCAATTTCAGAGTTTAGGCGGGAACATTACAAGTATAGTGTTGAAATAGATTCTAGAAGGAACCGTAAACCTAGTCCTAAACAAGAAGCACGAACCAAACCTCTACTCTTGTTAAAAATGCCGGTTGGAGTGTGAAATGGACGATAGGCGAACCTATATACTCCTAATGAAGGAAAATAGTAAATAAAATGTCAGAGTTTATACTAAAGCATTAGAAGTATAGAGTTGAAGTAGACTTTAGAAGAAGCAGGAAACTCAGTCCTAAATTGGAAACAAGGGATAAACCTCTACTCCTGTTCAAAAGAACGGATTGGAGTGTGAACCGAACGATACGCAAACCTATCTACTCCTATTTATTAAATATTTATTAATTATTAAAGTAAATCTTTCATTTATAATTTTAATTTTTTATAAGATAATGTATTTTAATGCTTTCATAAAATATTCAGGTTTCAGAATTGCATTTCAGAAAATTTTTACAAAGAAAATACATAAATATTAAATATATCTAAAGAACATATAAAACAAAAATATTTAAATATATTTAAAGTATTTAAATATATTTTAAATTTAAATATTTAAAAAAATATATTTAAAGTATTTAAATATATTTTAAAGTATTTAAATAAAATATATTTAAAGTATTTAAATATATTTAAAAATATTTAAACATATTTAAAAGTATATATAAAACAACTCAAAATTAGTTTATCCAGTAAAAAATGAGGTTTACAGGAATAAGAAATATATATATATATATATATGCAAAACTATATGCTTAAAAATAAATGCAATTTGGAAAAATTCTTTTCTTCTATTTCTTATATATATATATACACATATATATGTGTGTGTGTGTCCGTGTATAATCTCTTATTATTTTCAATTTAAATGCTCTGCATGTTGCATTTATATTTTGTTTATACCTGTGTTAATCACTTTTCTAATACTACTGTTTCTTGGTCTAATTCAACTCTGACCAATAACCTTTTAATAATAATAATAATAATAATAATAATATATATATATATATATATATATATATATATATATATATATATATATATATATATATATATATATATTTAAAGATATTTTTGTACGTACAGAATTTAATGATCGAAATAAAAGTATAAAATTTAATATTACAAGACATATTAAAACAATATTAAATAATAAAAAAAAAAAAACAAAAAAAAGTGGGGGAAGCAACCGGTTTCGCTCCCGTTCTTCAGGTTTCACGGGAGATTCAAAATTAAAACAGAGAAATGTACAATAAGAATAGGTAGAAAAATATATATATATATATATATATATATATATATATATATATATATATATATATATATATATATATATATTATATATGCAAGAAGGAACTAGAGGCAGATGACAGCGAGTCCCAGCAAACACTCACGTTGTTTGCACAAAGAAGGCTTGCGGGAACCGATGTAAAAGCGCCTCCAGAACCTTCAGATGAAATACAGAGTGTGACCGGGCCAACACGGTGAACCAGTCGACACTAAATTTGGCAGCACAATCTCTGCTATTTAAAAGATGTTCGCATATGGCGCAACTGTAGGAACTGTATATATATATATATATATATATATATATATATATATATATATATATATATATATATATATATGTGTGTGTGTGTGTGTGTGTAGGTATAGAGTTGGGTCAATCAAATAACTAGATATCAGTAATTGTATATGCGCGCAGAAGCGTGCAAACGCAGGCAAGCAAATAATTAGATGTGTTGGTAGACAACGAATCTTAAGTCGCAGCTCAAACGTAGGTACATGTATCTTTGTTAATATATATATATATATATATATTATATTATATATATATATATATATATATATATATATATATATATATGGGAGGGGTCGTGGTTGGTTGGCTGTGGAAGAGAAATGTGTATATTTAAAGAGAAGAGAGACCCCACACATGTCTTTGGTTAAAATGTGAATTTTTTTAATGTATATTACACTTTATTTTCCATATTTTGCTTCACCAGTCAAAGAGTGGTTATTTCCACATATTATTAAAAGGAATTAATTTTCCTTATATTTTCCGATATTTAACCATTTTCTGTTGAGTGTAGTAGTAATCAAATTTTTCTTTTGTCATTTTTGGAAAATATTCTTCTGCTTAAGGGGTAATAAAGCAATTAGTAGGTGTTTGTCGACCACTATAGTGCAAACCTTATGTGTTAGAGAATAGGGGATGATTTTAGACAGCTTTTTTGGGTGTTGGCTCTTGAAATAACCATATTGAGTGTCTGTATGTTTGTGGTAGATATCTGTGATTATGTGGTTGTTCGTATTTCTAATGAGTATATCTGAAAAAAGTTAATTCGTTAAAATTATATTCTTGGGTGAAATTGATCTTTGGATGTATGTTTTGGAGTAGAGTGTGGAAACGGTTAATGAGGATTTCCAGAAAATGAAGCAATCATCTAAGTATCATTTCCAAGATTTAGTGAAGTGGTTTTTTATATTTTCATAGAGGTTTTTCTCTAGGTAAGCTAATATTTGGGTGGCATATGTTGGTGCCATTTTCGTTCCCATTGCGGTATCTAGGGTTTGGATGTAGTTTTTGTTGTCAAATTCAAAAGTGTTATTGTTTAGAATTCGGTCTATACTATCGATAATGAATTCCTTAGTGAATCTAGGATGTAGTGTTTCTGGATGTTTTTCGATCCAGAATGAGATTGCCTCCTTACCTAATTCATGGAGTATGTTGCTATAGAGGCTATTGTTGTCAAACATTGCCATAAGTGTTCCCGGATCTACTTTTTGTGTTATGGAGATAAGGATGTGAATAATGTCTCTGATATAGCTTGTAATCTGTTTAGTAAATGATTGTAGTATTGTGTTTATTAAGTTACTGAATCTGCTAGTTGGACAGGCTGGTCCTTCTACTATGGGTCTGAATGTAAGGTCACTGGGGCTTGGGTAGTTAATATATTAAGGTTTTTGTGTCTGGATAGATGCTTTTATTTCACTCGATTTGTAAATTTTTGGTAGTTCGTAGAAATTGCTTGTTTTTGGTAAAAGGTTTATTAGGAATCCTTTTCTTTCTCTGTTAATATTTTACGTGTTGTGCAGAGTTTTGTAATTTTTGTCTTTGTTAGTGTCGATTAATTTGTAGTTGTTCCTATCCCCTAGTGCCTATAGAATTTTTGTTTTATAGTATATTTTGTCCATGATCACTATAGCGCTGTCTTCATCTGCTTCTTTTATAATTATGTTATTATTTCTCCGGATGCCCTCTAAGGCTAGTCTTTCTATGTATGTAAGGTTGTTGAATGGTTTGGATTTTTCTTGTAGGTCGAGCTTCCAAAGTTTTTAAAAATATATGTTTACGCTCATTTGTATTATTTTTGTTTGGGAAAAATGGATTTATTTTTTACTAATCAGTAATGTTTTCGTTATTATTAATTGTTTCTTTTAGTGTGATTTTGCGTTCAAATTCTCTAAAGTCTTTTCAGGTTTGTTATATTGCTTTTCGGAGCAGGGAAAAATTTTAGGCCTAATTTTAATAGGTTGATTTCATCCTTTGTAAGTTTATATGAAGATAGGTATATTATTTTGAGTTTTGTGTCATCTAAACTTGTCTTCTTGTTCTGACTGGGGTTTCTAAAAAAATAATGATTTTTCCCCCCCTACATATTTCAGGTTTTAAGAGATAACCTCTCTCTACACGTTTTGTTTTTCAGCCAGTGAGAATATCTCTTGGTAAATTTCGGGTTGTTATTTCTAGATGGTTCTATATAAGTGTATTTGCTTTTGGTATAAGGGGTGTTCCAGATGTTTCTAGATGTGATGTTTATGTATGGGGTTCAATAGAGATTTGTGAGGAATTTAATTGTATTCCTTGGTATGGGCAGTTGTTGTTGGGTATGTTTTGTGTTAGGTGGTATATGTAAGTGTTAGATTTGTGAATTTGTGTGTATTCTGTCCTAGGTCTGGCTGTGTTATGGTGTGATGGTATGTTGTAAAGGTTTGTTTGTGTGTTGTTAAGTGTATTTTCATAATTTTCGTAATTGTATTTGTTGTGTGGGTGTGTTTGTGTGTGGTAGTATGTAATAGGGTTCTTAACTCTGTTAGGCTTTATCCCACATAATTCCCCTTCTCGCATTTGTGACAAATTTGTAATAAATATACGATATTGGAACTGTCATATCTTAGAGACGGTCGATTGAATACCACGTGAATACCAGGGGGTGTAAATGTTGTAAGCGATGATATCTTTGGCACCGGGTTGTATTGCAGGTGACATTCTCTTGGTAAGGGGAAGTTTTGCAGATGTTGGATGATGTTAAAAGTCTAAAAAGATTGGGATCTGTCGCCTCGCCTGTAGGGGGGTTATCGCTAAATAACTTATTAAATACTATTGTCTAGTTTTAAATGTTGGAAATCTTTAGTTAAGATATGGGAAAGTTTGTGGATGTTATAATTAAAATGAAAGACCCTGGGTACTCTAGAATTCTTCTTTTTAGTTACATAGTTGAGGAGAGGGTTTATGTTATTTTTGGAAACTTTGGTGATAGATTCATTGATTACTTTAAGTGGGTAATTCCTATTAAGAAAATGATCGCAAAGTTGTCCTATGTGTATGTTGTAATTTTCCATGTGAGAACAGATGCGTTTAACTCGTAAGCATTGACTGTAGATTATAGATGATTTTAGATTGGTGGGGTGGCAGCTATTAAAATTAAGGTAGTAATGACCAAAAGTAAGCTTGGTGTATAGTGTAGTGAATATATAGTGATTATCGAGACATGCGAATGTGTCCAGAAGGGGGAGAATATTCCATAGTAATTTTGATGGTGTGGTGGAAATGAGGTGTTACTTAAGATCTACGAGATTGTTCACTCCATATCTCCATATGAAGAAGATGT
This sequence comes from Acanthosepion pharaonis, assembly GCA_903632075.3. Lineage (NCBI taxonomy): Eukaryota > Metazoa > Mollusca > Cephalopoda > Sepiida > Sepiidae > Acanthosepion > Acanthosepion pharaonis. The sequence continues at coordinate 428,877 of CAHIKZ030002489.1, read as the reverse complement.
CGTCTATGTATATGTCGTGTAGGGGTGCCAGGTATTATCTACTAAACATATCTAGTTCAAGGGCATCCATGAAAATGTTAGCATAACTGGGGGGAGGGGTGCAATTTTGTTTCCATTGCTGTGCCTCTAACTTGAAGAAAATGGTGCTCTTTGCAATGGAAGTTATTATGACTGAGTATAAAATATATAAATTTCGAAATATCTAGTATACGGTGCTCGGGGTAACATCTGGAGCTTAAAAATATTAGCAGGCTAATATACAATCCTCATGTGGGATGCTAGAAGAGAATGATGACAAATTCATGGTCACAGGGAGTGCATTGTCAGGCAAATTATCTATATTACGCAGAATGTTTAGGAAATGGGCCGTGTCATTAATATACTTAGGAATAGAGGGTAATAGATGTTTGAGGATTTGGTCAATGTAGGAAATGGGCCGTGAATTTAATATACTTAAGAAAAGAGGGTAATAGATGTTTGAGGATTTGGTCAGAGTAGGAAATGGGCCGTGACTTTAATATACTTAGGAATAAAGTGTAATAGATGTTTGAGGATTTGGTCAGAGTAGGAAATGGGCCGTGTCTTTAATATACTTAGGAATAGAGGGTAATAGATGTCTGAGGATTTGGTGAGAGGAGGAAATGGACCGTGTCTTTAATATATTTAGGAATAGAGGATGATAGATGTTTGAGGATCTGTTCAATGTAGGAAATGGGCCGTGTTTTTAATATACTTAAGAAAAGGGGGTAATAGATGTTTGAGGATTTGGTCAGAGTAGGAAATGGGTCGGGTTTTTAATATACTTAGGAATAAAGTGTAATAGATGTTTGAGGATTTGGTCAGAGTAGGAAATGGGCCGTGTCTTTAATAAATTTAGGAATAAAGTGTAATAGATGTTTGAGGAATTGGTCAATGTAGGAAATGGGCCGTGTCTTTAATATACTTAAGAATAGAGGGTAATAGATGTTTGTGGATTTGGTCAATGTAGGAAATGGGCCGTGTCTTTAATATACTTAGGAATAGAGGGTAATAGATGTTTGAGGATTTGGTCAGAGTAGGAAATGGGCCGTGTCTTTAATATATTTAGGAATAGAGGGTAATAGATGTTTGAGGAATTGGTCAATGTAGGAAATGGGCCGTGTCTAAAATATACTGAGGAATAGAGGGTAATAGATGTTTGAGGATCTGGTCAATGTAGGAAATGGACCGTGTCTTTAATATACTTAGGAATAGAGGATAATAGATGTTTGAGGATTTAGTCAATGTAAGAAATGGGCCGTGTCTTTAATATACTTAGGAATATATGGTAATAGATGTATGAGGATTTGGTCAATGTAGGAAAAGGACCGTGTCTTTAATATAGTTCAGAATAGAGGGTAATAGATGTTTGAGGATTTGGTCAGAGTAGGAAATGGGCCGGGTCTTTAATATATTTTTGAGAATAGAGGGCCGTAATAGATGTTTGAGGAATTGGTCAATGTATTTGGTCAGAGTGAAATGGCCGTGTTTTTAATATATTTAGGAATAGAGGGTTAATAGATGTTTGAGGAATTGGTCAATGTAGGAAATGGGCCGTGTCTTTAATATACTTAGGAATAGAGGGTAATAGATGTTTGAGGATTCGGTGAGAGCAGGAAATGGACCGTGTCTTTTAAATATATTTAGGAATAGAGGGTAATAGATGTTTGAGGAATATTATTCAATGTTTGAAGTCAATGAAATGGGCCGTGTTTTTTAATATACTTAGGAATAGAGGTAATAGATGTTTGAGGATTTGGTCAATGTAGGAAATGGGCCGTGACTTTAATATATTTAAGAAAAGATGGGTAATAGTTGTTTGAGGATTTGGTCAGAGTAGGAAATGGGTCTGTTAATTTTTAATATAGATGTTTGAGGAATAAAGTGTAATAGATGTTTGAGGATTTGGCCAGGTTTAGGAAATGGGGACGTGTCTTTAATATATTTAGGAATAGACGGTAATAGATGTTTGAGGATTTGGTCAATGTAAAAATGGGCCGTGTCTTAATATACTTAGGAATAGAGGGTAATAGATGTTTGAGGATTTGGTCAGAGTAGTGAAATGGGAAGTATCTTTAATATATTTAAAAATAGAGGGTAATAGATGTTTGAGGATTTGGCCAGAGTAGGAAATGGGCCGCGTCTTTAATATATTTAGGTATAGAAGGTAATAGATGTTTGAGGATTTGGTCAGAGTAGGAAATCGGCCGCGTTTTAATATATTGAGGAATAGAGGGTAATAGATGTTTGAGGATTTGGTCAATGTAGGAAATGGGCGGTGTTTTAATATACTTAAGAAAAGGGAGTAATAGATGTTTGAGGATTTGGTCAGAGTAATCAAATATGGGTCGGGTTTTTAATATATTTAGGAATAAAGTAGTAAATAGATGTTTGAGGATTTGGTCAGAAAATGGGCCGTGTCTTTAATATACTTAGGAAATTTGGGCCGTGTCTTTATATTTAGTCTTTAATATATTTAAAATAGACGGTAATAGATGTTTGAGGATTTGGTCAGAGCAAAAAATGGGCCGTGTCTTAATATACTTAGGAATAGAGGGGCCGTAATAGATGCTTGAGGATTAGGTCAGAGTAGGAAATGGGAAGTATCTTTAATATATTTAAAAATAGAGGGTAATAGATGTTTGAGGATTTGGTCAATGTAGGAAATGGGCCGTGTCTTTAATATATTTAGGAATAGAAGGTAATAGATGTTTGAGGATTTGGTCAGGAAATGTAGGAAATATACCGTGTCGTTTTAATATATTCAGGAATAGAGGGTAATAGATGTTTGAGGATTTGGTCAATGTAGGAAATGGGCCGTGTTTTTTAATATAGATTTTGAAGAAAAGGGCCGTGTCTTTAATAGATGTTTTGAGGATTTGGTCAGAGTAGGAAATGGGTCGTGTTTTTAATATACTTAGGAATAAAGGGTAATAGATGTTTGAGGATTTGGTCAGAGTAGGAAATGGGCCAGAGTGTCTTTAATATATTTAGGAAATAGATGTTTGAGGATTTGGTCAATAGATGATTTGAGGATTTGGTCAGAGCAAAAAATGGGCCGTGTCTTTAATATACTTAGGAATAGAGGGTAATAGATGTTTGAGGATTAGGTCAGAGTAGGAAATGGGAAGTATCTTTAATATATTTAAAAATAGAGGGTAATAGATGTTTGAGGATTTGGTCAATGTAGGAAATGGGCCGTGTCTTTAATATTTGAGGTATAGAGGGTAATAGATGTTTGAGGATCTGATCAATGTAGGAAATGGACCGTGTCTTTTTAATATACTTAGGAATAGAGGATAATAGATGTTTGGAGGATTTAGTCAATATATTTAGTAAGAAATGGGCCAATGTAAGAAATGTCTTTTTAATATACTTAGGAATATATGGTAATAGATGTATGAGGATTTGGTCAGAGTAGGAAATGGTCCGTGTCTTTAATATATTTAGGAATAGAGGGTAATAGATGTTTGAGGAATTGGTCAATGTAGGAAATGGGCCGTGTTTTTAATATATTTAGGAATAGAGGGTAATAGATGTTTGAGGAATTGGTCAATGTAGGAAATGGGCCGTGTCTTTAAATATACTGAGGAATAGAGGGTAATGATGTTTGAGGATCTGGTCAATGTAGGAAACGGACCGTGTCTTTAATATACTTAGGAATAGAGGGTAATAGATGTTTGAGGATTTAGTCAATGTAAGAAATGGGCCGTGTCTTTTAATATACTTAGGAATATATGGTAATAGATGTATGAGGATTTGGTCAATGTAGGAAAAGGACCGTGTCTTTAATATAGTTCAGAATAGAGGGTAATAGATGTTTGAGGATTTGGTCAGAGTAGGAAATGGGACGGGTCTTTAATATATTTAGGAATAGAGGGTAATAGATGTTTGAGGAATTGGTCAATGTAGGAAATGGGCCGTGTCTTTAATATATTTAGGAATAGAGGGTAATAGATGTTTGAGGAATTGGTCAATGTAGGAAATGGGCCGTGTCTTTAATATACTTAGGAATAGAGGGTAATAGATGTTTGAGGATTCGGTGAGAGCAGGAAATGGACCGTGTCTTAAATATATTTAGGAATAGAGGGTAATAGATGTTTGAGGATCTATTCAATGTAGGAAATGGGTCGGGTTTTTAATATACTTAGGAATAAAGTGTAATAGATGTTTGAGGATTTGGTCAGAGTAGGAAATGGGCCGTGTCTTTAATATATTTAGGAATAGACGGTAATAGATGTTTGAGGATTTGGTCAGAGCAAAAAATGGGCCGTGTCTTAATATACTTAGGAATAGAGGGTAATAGATGCTTGAGGATTAGGTCAGAGTAGAAAATGGCAAGTATCTTTAATATATTTAAAAATAGAGGGTAATAGATGTTTGAGGATTTGGCCAGAGTAGGAAATGGGCCGCGTCTTTAATATATTTAGGAATAGAGGGTAATAGATGTTTGAGGATTTGGTCAGAGTAGGAAATCGGCCGCGTTTTAATATATTGAGGAATAGAGGGTAATAGATGTTTGAGGATCTGGTCAATGTAGGAAATGGACCGTGTCTTTAATATACTTAGGAATAGAGGATAATAGATGTTTGAGGATTTAGTCAATGTAAGAAATGGGCCGTGTCTTTAATATACTTAGGAATATATGTTTTGAGGATTTGGTCAATGAGGAAATGGTCAGAGTAGGAAATAGATGCTTGAATCTGGTCAATGCCGTGTCTTTAATATATTTAGGAATAGAGGGCCGTGTCTTTAATATGTTTAGATGTTTTGTTCAATGAGGAATTTGTCAATGTAGTGTCTTTAAATGGGCCGTGTTTTTAATATATTTAGGAATAGAGGGTAATAGATGTTTGAGGATTTGGTGAGAGCAGGAAATGTATCGTGTCTTTAATATATTTAGGAATAGAGGGTAATAGATGTTTGAGGATCTATTCAATGTAGGAAATGGGCCGTGTTTTTAATATACTTAGGAATAGAGGGTAATAGATGTTTGAGGATTTGGTCAATGTAGGAAATGGGCCGTGACTTTAATATACTTAAGAAAAGGGGGTAAATGATATTTGAGGATTTGGTCAAAATAGAGTTTAGGAAATGGGTCATGGGTTTTAATATACTCAGGAATAAAGTGTAATAGATGTTTGAGGATTTGGTCAGAGTAGGAAATGGGCCGTGTCTTTAATATATTTAGAATACACGGTAATAGATGTTTGAGGATTTGGTCAGAGTAAAAATGGGCCGTGTCTTTATATACTTAGGAATAGAGGGTAATAGATGTTTGAGGATTTGGTCAGAGTAGGAAATGGGCCGTGTCTTTAATATATTTAAAATAGAGGGTAATAGATGTTTGAGGATTTGGCCATAGATGTTTGAGGAAATGGGCCGTGTCTTTAATATATTTAGGAATAGAGGATAATAGATGTTTGAGGATTTAGTCAATGTAAGAAATGGGCCGTGTCTTTAATATACTTAGGAATATATGGTAATAGATGTATGAGGATTTGGTCAGAGTAGGAAATGGGCCGTGTCTTTAATATATTTAGGAATAGAGGGTAATAGATGTTTGAGGAATTTAATAGTCAATGTTTGAAATGGGCCGTGTTTTTAATATATTTAGGAATAGAGGGTAATAGATATTTGAGGATTTGGTGAGAGCAGGAAATGGATCGTGTCTTTAATATATTTAGGAATAGAGGGTAATAGATGTTTGAGGATCTATTCAATGTAGGAAATGGGCCGTGTTTTAATATAATATTTACGAATAGAGGGTAATAGATGTTTGAGGATTTGGTCAATGTAGGAAATGGGCCGTGACTTTAATATACTTAAGAAAAGGGGGTAAATGATATTTGAGGATTTGGTCAGAGTAGGAAATGGGTCGGGTTTTTAATATACTCAGGAATAAAGTGTAATAGATGTTTGAGGATTTGGTCAGAGTAGGAAATGGGCCGTGTCTTTAATATATTTAGGAATACACGGTAATAGAAGTTTGAGGATTTGGTCAGAGCAAAAAATGGGCCGTGTCTTAATATACTTAGGAATAGAGGGTAATAGATGCTTGAGGATTAGGTCAGAGTAGGAAATGGGAAGTATCTTTAATATATTTAAAAATAGAGGGTAATAGATGTTTGAGGATTTGGCCAGAGTAGGAAATGGGCCGTGTCTTTAATATATTTAGGAATAGAGGGTAATAGATGTTTGAGGATTTAGTCAATGTAAGAAATGGGCCGTGTCTTTAATATACTTAGGAATATATGGTAATAGATGTATGAGGATTTGGTCAATGTAGGAAAAGGACCGTGTCTTTAATATAGTTCAGAATATATGGTAATAGATGTTTGAGGATTTGGTCAGAGTAGGAAATGTGCTGTGTCTTTAATATATTTAGGAATAGAGGGTAATAGATGTTTGAGGAATTGGTCAATGTAGGAAATGGGCCGTGTTTTTAATATATTTAGGAATAGAGGGTAATAGATGTTTGAGGAATTGGTCAATGTAGGAAATGGGCCGTGTCTTTAATATACTTAGGAATAGAGGGTAATAGATGTTTGAGGATTTGGTGAGAGCAGGAAATGGAACGTGTCTTTAATATATTTAGGAATAGAGGGTAATAGATGTTTGAGGTTCTATTCAATGTAGGAAATGGGCCGTGTTTTTAATATACTTAGGAATAGAGGGTAATAGATATTTGAGGATTTGGTCAGAGTAGGAAATGGGTCGGGTTTTTAATATACTTAGGAATAAAGTGTAATAGATGTTTGAGGATTTGGTCAGAGTAGGAAATGGGACGTGTCTTTAATATATTTAGGAATAGACGGTAATAGATGTTTGAGGATTTGGTCAGAGCAAAAAATGGGCCGTGTCTTAATATACTTAGGATTAGAGGGTAATAGATGCGTGAGGATTAGGTCAGAGTAGGAAATGGGAAGTATCTTTAATATATTTAAAAATAGAGGGTAATAGATGTTTGAGGATTTGGTCAGAGTAGGAAATGGGCCGCTGTCTTTAATATATTTAGGAATAGAAATGGGTAATATATTTAAATGTTTGAGGATTTGGTCAGAGTAGGAAATGGGCCACGTCTTTAATATATTTAGAGGAATAGATCTTTAATATATTTAAAAATTTAGGTAATAGATGTTTGAGGATTTGGTCAGAGTAGGAAATCGGCCGCGTTTTAATATATTGAGGAATAGAGGGTAATAGACGTTTGAGGATTTGGCCAATGTAGGAAATGGGCCGTGTCTTTAATATACTTAAGAATAGAGGGTAATAGATGTTTGAGGATTTGGTCAGAGTAGGAAATGGGCCGTGTCTTTAATATATTTAGGAATAGAGGGTAATAGATGTTTGAGGAATTGGTCAATGTAGGAAATGGGCCGTGACTTTAATATACTTAAGAAAAGGGAGTAATAGATGTTTGAGGATTTGGTCAATGTAGGAAATGGGCCGTGTCTTTAATATACTTAAGAATAGCGGGTAATAGATGTTTGAGGATTTGGTCAGAGTAGGAAATGGGCCGTGTCTTTAATATATTTAGGAATAGAGGGTAATAGATGTTTTAGGATTTGGTCAATGTAGGAAATGGGCCGTGTCTTTAATATACTTAAGAATAGAGGGTAATAGATGTTTGAGGATTTGGTCAATGTAGGAAATGGGCCGTGACTTTAATATACTTAGGAATAGAGGGTAATAGATGCTTGAGGATCTGGTCAATGTCGGAAATGGGGGGTGTTTTTAATATGTTTAGGAATAGATGGTTATAGATGTTTGAGGATTTAGTCAGAGTAGGAAATGGGCCGTGTCTTTAATATGTTTAGGAATAGAGGGTAATAAATATTTGAGGATTTGTTCAATGTAGGAAATTGGCCGTGTCTTTAATATACTGAAGAATAGAGGGTAATAGATGTTTGTGGATTTGTTCATTGTAAGAAATGGTCCGTGTCTTTAATATACTTAGGAATAGAGTGTAATATATATTTGAGGATTTGGTCAGTGTAGGAAATGGGCCGTGTCTTTTATATACTTTGGAATAGAGGGTAATTTATGTTTGAGGATTTGGTCCATATAAAAATGGGCCGTGTCTTTAATATGCTTAGGAATAGAGGGTAATATATTCTTTAGAATTTGGTCAATGTAGGAAATGGGACGTGTCTCTAATATACTTAGGTATAGAGGGTAATAAATGTTTGAGTATTTGGTCTATGTAGGAAATGAGCCGTGTCTTTAATATACTTAGGAATAGTGGTTAATAGATGTTTGAGGATTTGGTCACTAAGAAATGGACCGTGTCTTTAATATACTTACGAATAGAGGGTAATAAATGTTTGAGGATTTGGTCACTAAGAAATGGACCGTGTCTTTAATATACTTACGAATAGAGGGTAATAAATGTTTGAGAATTTGGTCAATGTAGGAAATGGGCCGTGTCTTTAATATACTTAAGAATATAGGGTAATATATGTTTGAGGATTAGGTCAATGTTGGAAATGGGCCGTCTTTTATATACTTAGGAATAGAAGGTAATTTATGTTTGAGGATTTGGTCCATATAAAAATGGGCCGTGTCTTTAATATGCTTAGGAATAGAGGGTAATATATGCTTTAGTATTTGGTCAATGTAGGAAATGGGCCGTGTCTTTAATATACTTAGGAATAAAGTGTAATAGATGTTTGAGGATTTGGTCAGAGTAGGAAATGGGCCGTGTCTTTAATATGTTTAGGAATAGAGGGAAATAGATGTTTGAGGATTTGGTGAGAGGAGGAAATGGACCGTGTCTTTAATATATTAAGGAATAGAGGGTAATAGATGTTTGAGTATCTGTTCAATGTAGGAAATGGGCCGTGTCTTTAATATATT
>CAHIKZ030002489.1:382500-417500 GCA_903632075.3 Acanthosepion pharaonis | reverse complement strand
ATTTTTGAGATTTCCACTTCAAGATCCTTCTGTTTTGATAATTATTTGACACGCTTGTATTCTTTTCTTCTGGGTATACTGTATTTCCATCTCCTTCGCTAACACCTAGGTACCTATAGACTTCATCTAGTTCCAGTTCCTTAATCTTTGTGACAAAGTCTAAATCTGTTGAGGGTGTTTCGGTAATTCTCCCTTTCTTGGATGTTATTTTTGCATATTTATCTAATCCGAAATCCATCCTTATGTCGTCACTGAAACATTTTACAATATTGAGGAGATCCTCATTGTCGTCTTTAGCAAAGAGATTGAGATTATTATTATTATTATTATTATTATTATTATTATTATCAATATTGTTGTTGTTGTTCATGCTGCACTCTCACTCTATTATTATTATTTCTGTTGCTGTTATTCATACTGCACTGTCACTCATTATTATTATTATTATTGTTGTTGTTCTTAATACTGCTCTCTCACTCATTATTATTATTATTATTATTATTATTATTATTGTTGTTGTGTTCATACTGCACTCAATTATTATTGTTGTTGTTATTCATACTGTTCTGTCATTATTATTATTATTGTTGTTGTTGTTGTTGTTCATGCTGCACTCTCACTCTGTTATTATTATTATTATTGCTGTTGTTCTTATTCATATTGTTCTGTCATTATTATTATTATTATTATTATTATTTTTATTTTCTTTGATTTCTGGCGTTTACACATTTCTTTCCGGGTCCCTCCCAGAGACCTAAGGTTAGAAATGGCATCATGACACTTTCTACTGACAAAAAAAATTACATAGATAAAGCCCTTCGTAAAGTGTGGGCTGTACTTGTCAGAACAATTTCTTTGTGTCTCCTTGAATTAGTCTACTGCAATCTTTTCCAACCAGCCCTAGGGCTCCAACTACAACAGGGATTGTTGATGTTCCCATATGCCACATTTTCGAGATTTCTATTTCAAGGTCCTTGTATTTTGACAGCTTTTTGAATATCTTCAAAGATACATTGCAGTCAGCAGAGACTGCCATTTCAATAAGAAGGCACGTTTTTTTTGTTTGTGGTCTTTAATAACAGTATCTGGGCGGTTGGCTTTGATTGTTCTGTCAGTGTGTATTGTATAGTCACATAGAATTGTAACAGGTCCTATATCCGTAACCGGGTCTGGTTGGTTTTCATACCAGTTTCTTTCAGTTTTCTTCCCGTAGAAGTTGCAGATTTTCCAGTGCAGATATTGGCCCACTCTGTCATGCCGGGTTTTATATTCAGTGGGTGCCAATATCGTGCAACCTGATACAAGATGATCAATCGTTTCTGGATATTTATCACAGAATCTGCATTTTGGGCTGACACAATATTTTAGTATATGTGCTTGATAATTCCTAGTTAGCAAGCATTGGTCCTGCGCAGCAAGAATAAAACCTTCAGTTTCAGCTTTCAACCCTTCACTACGTAGCTACTGATGGGTACGGGTTTTGTCTACGTCAGCTTGTTTGGTACGGGCAGAGTATTGGCCATGAAGCGGTTTATCTTGCCATCGCTTCTGTATCTGGTCGGTTGCATTCGTCTTTGCTGTCTTTTTAAGTATTTTGCAGTTTCAGCCGGTGTATTGTACTGTAGTTGCATCTCTACACCCATTTGAAACTCCATTTTGAATTTGTTGGCTTCTTTTATTACGGGGTAAAGACGCTTACTACTTTCATGTTCCTTGACGCATACCATCATCCAGTCTTCTGTAGTTTCCAAGTATCTTTGGAGGCCAATTGTAGTTTTGTAGGACAGTTCTAGTTGAACTAATCCTCTGCCTCCTTCGGATCTGGGCACATACAGACGATCAACATCAACTTTGGGATGATGCATGCGATAGCAAGTGAGAAAACTTTCTCGTTTTGGCGTCCATTCGCTTAATTTCAGCTATGGTCCAGTTAAGGACATTAAAGCTGTATTTCATCACAGGGACAGCCAATTTGTTTTTGGCTGATATTCTGTTTTTTGAGTTTAGCTCATATTTAGTACCAGACGTACACGCCTGTAGTAATCTTTTTCTTATTTTTTCCTTCATTTGGGGGTGTTGTATATCATCTCCTTCGCTAATTCCTAGGTATTTATAAGCTTCATCATTGTTCCAGTTCCATAATCTTTTTGACAAAATCTAAATCTATTAAGGGTGTTTCTGTAATTCTACCTTTCTTGAATATTACTTTTTGCACATTTATCTAATCCAAAAGTCCATACCTATGTCGTCACTGAAACATTTTACAATATTGAGGAGGCCTTTCAACTCATTGTCGTCTTTGGCAAAGAGTTTGAGATCATCCATGTAGTAGTAGGTGATTGAATATTTTTTTATTTAGTTTGTAACCATACTACTGTTGTTTAGTTCATGTGTAAGAGGGATTAAGGATAAACAAAAGGGGTGAAGGGAGTCTCCTTGAAAGATTCCACCTTCGGATATTCAGATGGTTGGATATTCAGACTGGTGTAAAGGTATAGTTTGGTTTTCCACATTCACGGGGAAGGAAATTTACTACCACAGGGGAAACTTTTTACATTTCTAAAGTCTTAAGGATCCAATAATGTGGAACACTATCAAAGGCTTTTATCCATTAATCAATCCATTATAATGCACTAAGATTTCTAAATCGTCTCCTGCAATTTTCCAGGATCATTTTATTTATCAGGTTATTGATCTTTGCAGCCATATGAACCTCTTCTGCATCCCTTCTGTTCCAGGGGAAGAATGCTTTTTTTTTTCGAAAAAGGAATAAAAAAAGGAATAAATACAATATTCGTCAACAGACATGATCATCTTATAACGTTGTCGTCTGAGACAACATTTTTTGGTCTATAATTTTTCAGTAATCAATTCCGGGATTTTATTGGGATTATTTAAAAGCGTTGATAATGTTTTTTTTGCAAGAATTTCATGGGTAGATGAGAGATGATAAAGCCAGAAATTGGGCAACTTGTCATTTCCTGGACATTTCCATTTTGGGATTTCGTTAGAGCTTGCCTAACATCATCTGTGGATATATTTTCCCATTCTTGCAGATGATGTATCCAGATATTCGTTCTTCTTCACGCCGTATCCATTCTGCATTTTTGGTTATATTCCTTTGGGCTGCCCAAATATTTTCCCCAAAATGTCTGTACATTATCAATCGATGGTGGCCTTTCGACATGTATAGGTGTTTTCCAATTTCCCTGTAAAATTTCTTAAGATCAGTTCTGAATATTTTATTTTGGCGATAGAACCTACAACGTTTTTCGTATCGTCTTGTTCTCTGTTCCTTTAGCTGAAAACAAAATTCAGCATTTCCTTCATTGATGGAACGTCAATTAGAGATTTAATGTTATATTTCCGCTTGATCTTTTTGCAAAAAGACGCGTGGAAATATTAGGGTTTTTGATGAGCTCATCTAATATAAAAAGCTCACATCTGATTTGTTTTATTTCTCGTATCAGTTTTGTTTTCTTTCTGGTTCTCTTTGTCTGTTAATTTTATTTAAAATTGTCTTGACCCCAAGCTTCCGAGTCGCTGCTAAAGCTGTTGCGTATATGACGTTGTTAACTTCTGTGATGTTTCCCGGTGGTTTATCTGTTAACAGTGTTTTCAGAGCAGCGTTGTATATTTTGACCATGTGATTTTTGGAATTCGTCATATGGATTTTTACAGCTGGTCTCTGTCTGACAATTGTAAAAAAGTTAACTCTGCTGAAAACTTGGATGGCGTCATTTTGTCGTTTCGGTGATTTTTTCTTCGTGGTTTTTCAAAATGAAATTTAACTTATTGTCACTTTAGATGACACCAGGTACATTTTTGGAGGACTGCAGGTTGTGTTTAAAAGGTAGAGTCTTGGAATTCATTTCCTGGGAGATTTATTTCGTATTTCATTCATATACAGCCTCCAAACTATCCTCTGTCGCATTCCTTATTTCTACATACATCTCATTAGAGTTTGAGTGATAGCTCATAGTATTTTGTCTTATATCTAATTTTATCTTATCTATTTCTGCCTTTAAGAGTCTTTATTGTTTCGCATGATGTCCCTACGGACATTGGCAAGCATGTTTGGATTAAGGTTAGGTCTTACATCATTTCCCACCGTATTTCTCCATATTTGGTATGTTTGATTGGTGGTGTTCTTTGCTGGGTTTTTCGAGTGCAGTGAAGAAGGATGTCAAACTTGTCGATACTCTTCGCGGCTCCATTTCGTTCGTTTTCTTTTTATTATTCGATTTGGTATTGAGTCACTTGGTCCAAGGTTGGCAATAATTATAAATTTGGTGACCTAGTGTCTCTTCGTTTTGTGGAAGAGTTTGTTCCAGTGACAGATTTTTGTTCCTCAGACTGGTTCCTCTCTGAGGGACGCAGCCCTTAAATTCCCGGGTTAACGGCCGATCCAGTATGAAATATTATTCGTATTCATTGAAATTGGTAAATTTGCGTTTTAACCTTGACCGCCAAGGGGTAATTATGTTCAGGTTACCACCTTTAGGACGAGTCTCGAAGAAGATCCAAGAGCACGCCCAACCAATGAGATTGTGGATTTATTAATATAACGAAACTTAGAATAGTTCAAAATAGTATAGTTTTTAACTTAGTATGGTAAGCCAGAGTTTTTATTTATTATATGGGAATATCAGATTTTAGTATATATAGTTTTAAAAAAAAAAAAAAAAAAATTTTATATATTATTATTATTATTATTATTATTAACAGTGAAGAGAAGAGATCAATTTAATAAAAGAAAAAAAACTGTTTGAGAATGTTAAACAATATTACGACAAGAATGTCTGTCTTATTTTTATAAAAAATAAATTATAAAAATATATAAATATACAAAACATTATAAGTCTTTGTACAAACGTTGCTTGTCTTGAAATGAAAAAAAAAAAAGGGCTGTCCTGGTATCTTGGTAATGAACGCGTCAAAATGAATGAAACGACGCCAGCGTGAAGGCATGCAACTGAAATGTGCTTAATATAATGGTGATCTTGTTCATCTTGGAATTTTTTGTTAGTTAAACTTAAGAAGAAGAAGAAGAAGAAGAAGAAAAGAAACCTCTTCTAACATAAGAAGAAAAACAACAACACAAGAAGAACAAAAGTACGAAGAAGTGGTTTTTGACAATGATGCTCCACATCCTTTTTCTCAAAAGGAACTAAATGATCTCATTCAAAATCTCAGCTTCTCAAAGTCCTCTGCCAAACTGTTGGCATATAGATTGAAGGGAAAAGCCATCTCTCTGATAGTGCTCACATTACCTTCTACCACAACTGGCATCAAGAGTAACATCCGTTTTTCCTTGAAGAGAAGAATTTGGTATACTGTACAGATATTGCGCAGCTTTTGCATAAAATTGGAGCGCTATAGTACAAACCCAAAGATTGGAGACTGTTCACTGACAGCGACAAACGATCACTGAAAAGTGTTTAGCTGCACAATGGCAACCAGTATTCCTCTGTATCCCTTGCTCACCCGGCTACACTGAAGGAGAAATATGAAGCAGTGAAGTATGTTCTGAAGAAAATTCTTTATGATCAACATGAGTAGTTTATTCGCGTTGACCTGAAGCTGTTGAACTTTTTGTTGGGACAACAGTTAAGGTTAACCAACTATCCATGCTTTCTGTGGATGTGAGATAGTAAGAACATTGCTCAACATTACACAGAAAAGGACTGTTCTGTTGACAGACAGGAATTGATGCAACTTGCAAAGCAGCAATAAGCCTCTAGTGGAGAGATCTCTAGGATAAGGATTGTCCCACTGCTGCATTGTGCATAGTCCTCCAAATTGACAGCTTTTCAGATATCCAGAGTTTAAAAACTCAAAGTATGAAGTGGAACTGGAAGTATGGAAGGCTTTTTTTTTTCATGAAGAATTATGTTGGCAGCAACAAAGCCAGGAACTCAGCAGAACTTGTTTTATTAATAAGGAAATATGCAGAACTTTCATCAATATGCTGACTCAGAAGCGACATGAACATCAAAATGTATTATTGATTCTCACTTATGGATCATTTTTCCTGAGAATTTGGGATCATTGAGCAGGAACGGGGTGGGGAGAGATTACACCATAACATGAAAGAGATGGAGACCAGGTTTTCAGGGACGCTAGGACGCAATCATGATGGCTGATTATTGCTGGACTTTGAAGAGAGACGCTCTTGCTGCTGATCATTCTATATGTTTAAATAAATGGGATTTCAAACCCTGAATTTTGAACTATGATGACGTAACGTGCAATTTACATGTACTTACATTTATCAATGTATACTATTCAATTTATTGTAATCGATATTTGTAACATTTAATTAATAAATTGTGTTAGAAAACAATTTTTTCTCTTAAAACATTTTTTTGCATGAAGAATATTAACAAAATTCAATCGGTAATGTCACAAAAATGTAATCGATTTAGACATTTTTAAAAATTCAGCATAGCTCAAAAACATGACCTGATTGAGAGAAACGGATGTCATTTTCGGATCCATCAGTAAAGGTTGTCCTAAATCATTGGGAAAAATATAAACAACTTAAAAATGTTTTTTTTGTTGCCCAGTGTAATAATACACCAGACATAGTTATGAAAACCTTTAAAAAAATATAACCTGCTAATAACTAATTGATACAACTTGCCCACAGGATTCCATTGTTACTAAAAAGAATTTCAAAACTGCCAAATTACAAGATGCTGAGGATACCATTGGCCAAACATGTGAACAACAACAACAACAAGGTTTTGGAGAAAATGGGAACAAAAAGAACACTTATACTTAATATCAGGAAGAGTCAGTTGAAATTTCTGGGGTACATAATGAGGAAAGGGGGCTTGGAAAATCTGAAACTCACTGGGCAGATAGAGCGAAAGAGGAAAGCAGCATGTAATAACTTGTGATCCTCAGCAATCTTTCTGTAGAATCACATTTTATGTTGTACTAATAATTCTTTTCTAAACATCTTTGAATAATAATATATTTATTCTTATTCAGCTTCCATACAGGAGTTCATCTATTATGTTGACAGTTCAATTTAATTTCAATTTGTTTTCCAAAAAAAATTTTAAATCTTTTAAAAAATCTTTTAGCTTTCAGAATAACATCTTTGGCTCAATTATCCCAAAGTCCACAGTTCTTCAGATCTCAGTTCGAACTTTCCATCGTCTGTTAGAACACTTCTGAGATATTTAAATTTTGTAAATTGTTTGATTTTAATGTATCCTAATTTGTATATTTTAATTTTGGGCTCATCCTTTTGCTGATAACCATTTTTCTGCCTTCTTGTAGTTCATACTTAGTCCTTTCTTCTAGCTTTCCTTCGTTACCTTCTGTAGGTGATTTGGTAGTTTCTTTCCGTGTTTGCTATTAGCACTGTATCATCTGTATATTTTATATGGTGGCCGCCAATAATCAATCCAGGTAGGACTTCTAATTATCTCAAGTATAATGTATAGGTTGAATACATTCGGTGAGAAGACATCCTTGTCTTACACCCCTACAGAGCCGAAAGGATGATGCTCCTAATGAGGATCGAACCCGCTATTCATTCGTAATTGATCGAGCGAGACAAGGTTGCTAACCAGTGTCCTCAATAATATTAGCCTGCAAGATAAAGTTTATAACAACTGTTCTCCGACGATGCGTTCAAGATACAAGGGATAATAAAGAGAGGAAAGATCTATCTATATCTCCAGGTAAAAATTTATTTATATATTTTATTTAGTATTTATTAATATTTTAATTTATTTTATGTATAAGAAATAAACGGAGAAAAGAAGGGGGAAAAGGATTATAGAAAATTCTGTTCAGTTGTTGATGGCAATGTTTTGATACAGTGATGCTGATAGTAAGGATGGTGGAAGATGAAAAGAGATAACAAGATAACAGTAAGAATTAGTTATTGGTTAACTTGTACTAAGCAACGATAATCATTGATTTGTAAAAAAAAAAAGAAGACCGCTATGCCTTATTGCCGTAGGCTTTTCTGGAGTTTTAGTTTTTCTTTTTACGATCTGTCACCTCTGCTTCCATTTCGTTTACCACATTCTTTTGTTGCATTCTTCTTCTTCTTCTTCACCACCACCACCATCCACTACCACCATTGGAGCAACAGTATCATCATCATCGTCGTCATTAGAAGCAGCAATAACAAAAGCAGAAGTAACAAAAACAGCAGCATCACTTATATTTCTCATCTATTTGAATTCTTTTCCCTTGATTCTCCTCCTCCTCCTCTTTATTTCCCACTAACTTATTTATACCCTCTTTCTTTTCCTCTTTTTTTTAAATACTTTCTAATGCAGTACTATCTTTCTCCTTTTCCTCTTTTTCCCTGACCGCTGTAGTTTCTTCGTCGACCAACTAGCACAACAGACGAAACCAATCATATTTTCTCTTCGCGATTTGCTAATCTTCTTATCTTTGGCTTCGACAGATGATGACCAGAAACCGAACAAAGGAAGTGTATCCTTCATTATCCGCCAGAGGTCTTATTAGTTATTGGTTTCGTCTGACAATTAATTTTATGGGACACTCTATCAGGGATCACCTTATGTTTGCAGTCTATCTATATCTCGTAAAATTTCATATATTTTCTTATTTCATTAATATCCAGCACCATTTTAACAGATACCTGAAAACCGCTCCCTTGAAAGGTATCCGAAGTCTTTTAAGTATTCCACTAATGAGTTGATATTTATGAAAAGCAGATAGTTATGATCCGGAAAGTGAAAACTTAGTTTGTTACAAGTCGTTGAGTTAAAAGAAAGAAATTACCGCATTTTAAATTACGTTGAAACAGATCTATTTAATTTCGTTTATTCTTTTGTTGCATTCTTCTTTTCTTATCCAACCATTAAATATCTTCATCATCGTCGTTCTGGATTATGCATCCCTTTCTCTTTCTTAATCCATCTATCTATCTAAATCCATTCATTTATATCTATCTATCTATCCATCTATCCATCTGTTCATATCTATCTATCGTCATCTATCTATCTATCCATCTATCTATCTATCATCTATCTTCTTATCTTTCTATTTCAGTCTGTTCATATCATCTATCTATGTCAGTCTGTCTCATATCTATCTATCTATCTATCTATCTTTGCAGTCATCGTGCGCCTGTCATCTATCTATCCATCCATCTATCTATCTCAGATACCTGTTCATATCTATCCATCCATCTATCTATCTATCTATCTATCTATCTATCTATCTATCTATGTCGTTGTCTGTTCATATCCATCTTGATCTATCTTTCTATTTATCCATCTATCTATCTTATCTTCTATCTATCTATGTCAGTCTGTTCATATCTATCTATCTATCTATCTATCTATCTATCTATCTATCTATCTATCTATCTATGTCAGTCTGTTCATATCTATCTATCTATCTATCTATCTATCTATCTATCTATCTATCTATCTATCTATGTCAGTCTGTTCATATCTATCTATCTATCTATCTATCTATCTATCTATCTATCTATCTATCTATCTATCTATGTCAGTCTGTTCATATCTATCTATCTATCTATCTATCTATCTATCTCTATCTATCTATCTATCTATCTATCTATGTCAGTCTGTTCATTCATCTATCTATCTCTATCTATCTATCTATCTATCTATCTATCTATCTATCTATCTATCTATCTATCTATGTCAGTCTGTTCATATCTATCTATCTATCTATCTATCTATCTCAGTCTGTTCATATCTATCTATCTATCTATCTATCTATCTATCTATCTATCTATCTATCTATCTATCTATCTATCTATGTCAGTCTGTTCATATCTATCTATCTATCTATCTATCTATCTATCTATCTATCTATCTATCTATCTATCTATCTATCTATCTTATTTATGACGTGTCATAAAAATACACCTTTACATTCCCATCATCAAAAATAAAAATAAATAAATTAAAAATATGATATAACTCTTTCTTCATTTTAATACAGTAGAAGTCCTCATATCCGAACTTCAAAGTAGTTTGGATATGAGGACGGGTTCGTATATAATATGGCATGCGTAATATAACTGTAGCCTAACAAAATACAAGAACTTATATATGAACAATTAAGTGTCTCACGAAAATAAATATTAATTTGTAATGTTTAATGCTCAAGTTTTATTTTCAATTGTCTTTCTTTCTTTCTCATTTACTTTTTTTACTGTTCTAGATTGTTTAAAAAATAAATCATTTCTGCAAATGACGTGCAAATTTACATTCTGAAATGAACAATTTTTTTTTTCTCCATAAATTTGATGACGCCATCAATAGCTTTCTCTAATGAGTCCCAGTCTTCTTCATCATCTTTCATATTTTTACCATTATTAGAAGAATTTGATTCTTCCTTTATTTCTTTACAATCCAAATGATTTTGTTTGAATTCTACCGTTGTATTCTTTTTTGTAATTCATTAGCCTTCTTCATTTATCCATTCTTTTAAGTCATCTGAAGTGAGATTATTCAGTGGATCATCTTCAAGCGCAAATTTTAGCGTTTCGTTCAGATTTTGCAATCCTTGTTTTAAATTTACAAATTCAACGAATTAGGAGGTTCGTCCAGTTTTTTCAATAATCTCTAATTTCTGATGTAACGAGAAAAAATTACTTTTCTTTTTTTTCTTCCAGTTGTGGTTTTTTTCTGTGCCAGACATTAGGAGTTGAGAAATTTCAAGTTACTTAACAATTATCTGCAAAGAGAAGAAAAATATTAGAATGTAATGGCAAATATTCCATCAACATTTAAATGGCAACACTGAAAAGTTCGAATATGAGGTCGATCGGATATAATAACTTCTACTGTAATAAAACTTCAATCTGCTTTTAAAATAGTATGTTTAATTGCAAGTAAGTAGAATTTAATGAAAAGCTATAGTAGAATTTTAAAAAAGTTACTTTTGAGGACTAACATTTTGAAAGTAAATTATAGTGAATCCTTTATCTGTGTAAGCAGTCTTGTACTGTATACTTGATAACGCAAATTGATAACGCATACACAATCACACACGCCCGCACCAATGCACACTCAGGTTACGTTAAATTTCGTACATGTAGAAGTAATTACTGTTAGTCTTAGTAATCAAAGATAAAAGAGTTCTTACCCCTCCCTATAAAAAAAAACGCACTCCATAATGTTAATATTGAGATTAGCCGTTTCCTTATAAAGGTACATTTAGTATTCATTAATCGAATGTTACTAGTGTTACTGTCGGTTGAAATATATAAAATCTTTCTACTAAAACGGTTTTTCAGAAAAAATAGGTTTCTCAACCTCACTAATTTTTATCGCTGTTTCTAGTGATGGCGGTTTTCTTCCTAACATTTTGTTCTAAGTAGTGTGGAAAGCCAACATCTTGATTATATCATTGCTTTTTCTTTGAGTTACATGTGCTATTTATTTTAGTTGTTGCTGCTCTTGAAATTTTCTCATGTGACGTGGTTTCTTTGTGCTATGGGATCGTACCCATATATAATAATAATGGACTATTCCATACTTAATAAATACTGCGCCTCAGGAGTAAGCAAAAAGTCAGTTTTCAAGTTTTTTAAACCGACTGCACGGTTGTACTCTCTTCCTACGGGCGGGAGGAACCCGAAGGAGGCTACGCCGAAGGGCGGAGTCTCCTTCCGGGGAGGTTAAACCGGCCCAGAACCCGTTTATACGGGTTCAAATGGGGAATTTTTTTTCCGAGCCTAATGGCTCAAATTTTCCACGTTAAAAGGCCTTGTGCCATATGACACCCCCTCGTGGGGGTGATCTGAATATTGTCAGGAGTTCAAGTTTTGAACCGACTGCACGGTTAAACTTTTCCTACGGGCAACCCGAAATTAACCCGAAAGTGGAGATCCTACAAATTTAAATGTGAGTCTTACGGGTTCAAAATCTTTTTGGAGAATGGCTTGGGGAAATAGCCCAAAACCCGTTTAATAATATTCTGAATATTGTCAGGAGTTCAAGTTTTGAATTTTTTTAATGAAAAGGAACCTAATGGGCTACGCCCAAGGGTTCAAAAGTAAAAAGAAATTTTTCAAATGGGCTGTTTTTTGGCCGAGCCCAAATATTAATGCCCACTGAAAGAATTATTGTCAGGACACCCTCAAGGGGGGATGAATATTGTCAGAGTTCAAGTCGAGTCAAGAGTCGAGTCCAAAACAGAATTGCGTTCAGACAATTACTGCAAGACATTGGTCGAGACTACATTGTTCTCTCTACTAAACCTGATTGTTCATACTAACACTTCTACTTCTCTGTATATATTCCTGTTTGTAATATATCTGTGTTATTCCATACCTGTGTTCAAGTTCTTCTTTATTGGTTCTACCTTGGACTATCACCGTGCTACAAGGAACCGGACCATAACACTTTGTTTGGGAAAAGTAGTGTCAGTTTACGAGATCTGACCAAGGACAGTCCTCTTCAAGATTCACTCGGTTCATTGGCTTGAAAGAATACTTTCAAAATGTCATCTGTGATCTTTTTTCTATTTGGTCGCCTTAACATGCCTTATTTATGCTGAGATAACATAAAAAATTATAGAACACTACTTTTCAAATCTTAGACCATATTTCACGTCATTAAATGTTAAGCAACGATTCATATCAACATTAAACTAAAGATGACTAACCTGCGAGGCTATCTTAAGGGGATTAGAACTCATACCAGGATTTAATATGGATGGTTACAATCTTAATAAAATAAGATGCACAGATGACGCCGTTTTGATGGAAGACATAAAAAGAAAGCTACAGGAATTTCTAGACAAGGTAGTAAAGGAAAGCTGGTGGAAAAGACTAATCATCAGTTATAAGAAGACAAAATACCGAAATATCTGCATAATGTTTTTTCTTTTGACGAAAAATGTTACACTGTAATCCGAATGCGCATTGGAATAGTGAAAGATGTGATGAAGTGTTATGTAATATCCAGTCCTTCTATATGGCAATGAATATACTGGACATTTTCCTCACAGATGAAGACGAGACTTGAGATAACAGAAGGAGAATATTATTTATATCCTGTGGAAGGACAGTAATGATTTTATAGACAGAACATAGCAACAAGGACGTTTTAAGGAAATGAGAACAAAAAAATACTTAGAAACAAACTGAAATTTCTAAAATACATAATGAGAAAGAGGGCTTGGAGAATTTAACCAGCACAGTGAATACTAAAAGCAAGATATTGAGCAGCATTCCTAACGAGCTTGTTTAAATGGGTAGCAGAACATAAACTGGGACGTATAGTAAGGAGACAAAAATTGCTAAGAGCTAAAAAGGATAGGAAGTTGTGAAGGGCCTTGATTGCTTACGATCTTAAAGAAGAAGAAACCATACATTTATGCATTTAAAAGCCACACCCGTATTCCATATGTACCAGAGATCCCCCTGTAACATTGTCCTCCTAACTCGC
The DNA here is from genome assembly GCA_903632075.3 of Acanthosepion pharaonis. Lineage (NCBI taxonomy): Eukaryota > Metazoa > Mollusca > Cephalopoda > Sepiida > Sepiidae > Acanthosepion > Acanthosepion pharaonis. Next base: position 404,064 of record CAHIKZ030002489.1, on the reverse strand, counting down.
AGCTCCTATTTTCCAGCCTCTACCCACGATGCCATGTCTTGATTTGTTAAATTAATCAGGAAAATAATGAAGCATCATTTGATCCATTCTTTGTTTCTTTTTCACGTAACGGACAATAACAAATCAAAAGAAAAGAAGAAAATGGGAAATGTTGTTTTTATGTTTTGAAAAATTCGATGCAAAAATTGAAACGTGAAGACATATGAAAGTAGATCCATGCTTGTAGTCTGACATATAATTACGAGCTGAATTTTGATCTGAAATTTGCAGTGTAGAATTTTAGATTTTTATAAGTAATATTCACTTCTGAATTACGTTCATAGAGAGGAAATTATATAAAAAAGAAATGTTTTGGTAGTAAGTTTATTTACTAGCAAAACATTTCTTTTTTATATAATTTATATAACAACATTTATCATTATAGTACAGACATATTGACTAATGTTAGGAAAAGCCCACAAATATAAATTAGCAGCAGAAGATAGAATTCAATTACAAATGCATATATGAAATCCAAACCAAACGAAAACATAATGAATATTTGCATCAAGAGTGATATTATTTCGACAAAAGTTGGATGATTTGAAATCTGGATATTTCTATCTATCGTAAAAAATACTTTCATCATTGGATTACGAAATAACTGATGTAAACAAAAACGAAAATATATTAATATTAGCAAACAAAGTGATATTTTGAGTACAATCTGAAATTTGTTTGGATATTTCTATCTCTCGTAAATAAATACTTGTGTCATTAGATTTTGAAATAATTGATATAAACAAAAACGAAAACAATAAATATCAGCGTCAAAAGAGCCATTTTTACGACAGTTATTTATTTGAACTTGTTTTGATATTCTTATTTATCGTGAATAAATTCTTTTATTATTGGATTACGAAATTATTGATGTAAACAAAAATGAAAACGTATTAAATATTTGCATCAAATGTGATATTTCGACCACCATTGCTTACTTGAAATTTGGAAATTACTTTAGGATATTTTGGATGTAGGTACCGCCACGAAATCGCTAAAAAAAAAAATTTTTAGCTTGATGAAAAAGACGCCAACCTTGCCAAAAATAAAATTTTATCGTCTAAATGCTTATGCTATTATTAGATAGAAAGACCAAAGTTTTTTAATTATTTTAAAATGTTTTCCTTCTTTTTAGAACATTCTAAATTTTGATTAAAAAAACCTTGTTTCTCTTTGTATCACCGGGACTAGTAAAATAACATAGACAATTTTTAGCACGTTTTTTTTTTTTTAATATGACACACATTAATTTGGAAAATCTTGCAAAAATAAAAATAATTGTCGGATGTTAATGAAACTTTCAGGAACTATTCACAGATGATCGAAATTATTATAAATATGTTTTTTTTTAAAGTCATGGCAGAAATATTTTTTTTTATATTTATTACCCCCCCATAACTAATTTTATGAAAACGCTAGAAATTCGATCGCATCGGGTTTAGTGATTACAATAGTTAAAAAAAAGACAAGGCTTTGAGGAATGCAAATCATGTTTTTTTTTTTTTTTAATTGGACCCCCCCACCTGAAAATCAGCTCTGAATTGTAACATACAAAACTCAATAAAACAAAGATATTATTTAATTTCAAATGCTTTTATTTGCTTTTAGTTGTTTTTTTTTGAATATGGACAATATTTTCTGAAAGCAAAAAAAAATTTTTTCGATGAAAAATGAATTTTTTAATACAATTATTTGTTATTTCTTAATTATAATAGATTTTTACATTTAAGTTGTTAAAATATTATAAAATTAGTTAAAAAACCGCATCGGGTTTCCTAAGTGTCCTTATGAGATAGATCTTTTTTTTTAGCGCGTTGTAAATTGTATCATTTTGACTAATCAGAAGATCCGCAGTAATTAAGAAATGTAATTTTGTGTTTATAATCGGGCTGTAATTATAAAAAGTACGGAAGACCAACCAGAATACAATTAAGTTGCGTTATTTGAGTTAAGCATTGTTCTCCGCTGTTAAGGCCTTTTACTTTTGCGAAACACGTGTGGAGAAATTAATTTGATTTTTCAATTTCAACTGAGAAGGGTACCTACAAGTATCAGTATCATCTTATGAAATTTATATGATCTTATTTTTATATTAATCTCAGTTATGACATTTTTTTCATAAATGAAATATCAAAATTAATAATAAAATGAATGGAAATACAAATAACACAGTAAAATGTAATAAATGTACATAAAATTATAGTATTTTATGTACACTTCTGATAAAATTTCATAAGAAAGGTACCTATAAATTAATTAGATACCTTTCTTATGAAATTTAATCTCACTCTTAACAGTCTTATTTTAATTTCTTTATAATATATTTTCCATAAAGCATCGTAAACGTAAAGGTGAAAGCTAAAAAAAAAAAAAAAAAAAAAAAGAGCGCTGAAAATTTTCCTTAAAAATAACGAGGTAAATAATTTGTTCACTTAAATGTAAATTATTTCACTTTTCTCCTTCCGTAGAACAAATTATCCTCACGGAATCCGTCAATATGTCATTCATCACCTGTCAAGTGACGCGAAAATTTATGACCTGCTTTGTTTTATTTTCAAATTACATCTTTTCGGCGCAGAAGCTAAGTTAAGCTTGGTTCAAAATATTTTAAATAAACATTATAATTTCTGATTTTCTTAAAGTAAGTTTTGAAAAAATGATAATTGATATTTAAAAGAATTTCAAAGTGAGATTTCTCGTTTTTTATAAAATGGAAAAAAAATGATCAATTTTGCTGACTCAAAAAAAAAAAAACAAGATTTTAACGAAAAGTTTGGACGTGATAGGAACGAATAAAAATGTAAAAAATACCCCCAAAATACTTTGATCTTTCCTCTTAATAATAACATAAACATTTAGACGATAAAATTTTGTTTTCGTCAAGTTTGGCGTCTTTTTCATCATGTTATACACTTTTTTTTAACGATCTCGTGGAGGTACCTAGTTATTATATTACACTCATTGCGCTCGCTAGACCTTTGGGTACTTAAGATGCAAAGTTATTACATGATAGTTTTTAAACTCACTAAGCATTTAGGATATTTATGATGGTCAGTTATTACATTTTTCTAAACATTTTTCCCTTAGCAAGGCAATAAAGCCACTAAGCTGCACATGATTACTGAGTGTAAAATAATATGAGAAAATGAATATCCTTATGAAACGAGAAATGAAAAGGAAGAAACTGTTAGTTTAGAACTAACAGAGTTACATCTAGCAATTTCAACCGTAAAATGATGAGATCGCATAGCTGCCAATCTAGCGCTGCGCTTAAATTCTTAAAGTTTAAATACCAAAGAAGAAAGTCATCAGAACAATTGCTAGGAAATTACAATTAAACATTTAAGACCCTAATGGCATCAACTGCTTCATTCCATGTAATACTTCTTGTCTTGTCATTGCTTAGGAAAAAAAATCAACCAATCGTAAAAACAATTATATCAAAGCTGGAATACATATTTTAAAAATGATATAAGATCATAAAAGCCATGTCCTTTAATGAATGAATACCGATGCTATGAATCGGGACTATGCTGATGATACTAATGATAAGACTAATCGGTTCGATAAAGTCAAATTGGCAGCTTATATAAAAAATATTCTGTTATTAATTGTGGCAGAAATTATTTGTTAATTTAAATGCCTTCAAAACAAAGCTACTCTTTTTTAATTGTCTGAAAGAACCATTTAGCCTTCCACTAGCATAAGTGATGCTAACCTCTCGAAGAGTGACTCCTTGCGATTTTCCGAGCTAACGTATTCAGCCGACATGAAGTGAAAGATAATATTGAATCAATTCCTATATCAGCTACTAGAAAAGTTGGTTCACTGTGTCGTGATAGATGTTTTTTTTTCTTGCCAGAGTCTATTTTACACATTTATAAGTTTACTTTTCGTCAATGTATTGGACATGTCAGTTGCATTATGGTCTGGTGCTTCTTCTATGTATTTAGGATTTATATCGCATATAAATGTTTGAAGATCAACGTTGACTGATAAACAAGAAGCTGGGAGAGAGTTTTTAAACGATTCTTGATAAAATACAAAGAAGAATCTGCAATTTTATTGGTCCTGACATGGTATCCCGACTTCAGTTATCTTCACACTGCCCTAATGGAGCTTCCCTGTGTTTTTTAATAATAATTTCATGGTAATAGTTCTTATGACCTCTACTCTTTGGTATCTAAACTTTATGAATTTAAGCGCAGTATTAGATTAACAGATTTTGCCGATGACATTGCACTGTTGTCTGACAACCTCATTAGTGCCCAAAACTTAATTCTTCTCTTGAATCAGCAGCTAACTGTGCAGGTCTACATCTAAATTTAACTAAAAAAGTGTATGCCAATTAAAATTCGCAACAATCATGAGATCAAAACACTCTCAGACAAAATCCTCAAATGTGTCGAAGACTACAAGTATCTAGGATCACAAATCAAGAACTCTGAGTTTAAAATGCATTTTGAATTAGAAAAGGCATTTATGGACTGCTTGTAACAAAATGGATAAGATCTGGAAATCCAATCTTGCTCGTCAATTCAAAATCCAACTTTTTTCAGTACTTATTGAGCCAATTTTACTTTGAATGGCTCTGAAACTTGGACTCTCTCAGCAAAACAACAGCATCGTTTAGATGGATGTTATAATAATTTTTTAAGAAGAGTGCTTAATTTCTCATGGCGAAACCACCCAACTCTAGAAATGATATATGGAGACTTTTAACCGAGAATTAATCAACCTTAGTTTGTAAGAGACGTGTCCAGTTCGCCGGGCATTGTGCAATGTGCCACAGATGAACTTATGTCATCATTTGTACTCTGGAAGAACCCATCATCTGTCAATCGATCACGCAAGTTAACCTTTCCAGATAGGATAAAACGAGACACATTGATCCCTAAGGAAGATCTTTTAGGAGCTCTGACGGATAGGGAATACTGGATAGGTGTAGTGAGTTCAATCTCGGCTGAGGCCGCAAGATGATGATGATGATGAGATTAACAGCAAAGTCTTATTATTGTACAGTTGATATAATTAGATGTAACCATAACTTTTATGATAACCGTTTCCTCTTTCGTTATTCGTGCTTTGCAGAACATTCTATCCGCTTCTTGCTTTCCATTTAACTTTAATCTACAAAAACGTAAATGCAATGCCAATAGTTATCTCCTGTCTTCTTAATTCATGTTTTATTGTTCTCTCTCTCTCTTTAATAATCTTTTGCTTTTTCTCATATTTTCTCACACTCTGTAACTTATGTCTTACTGACTTTATTGCCTTACGTAAAGTAAAAAAAAAATGAAAGAAAATGAATAAATAATTATCTGAAAATTACACGAAACTAAATATTAAAGAAAAGAATAACTTTTGTTAATAAATTTATAATCACTGCCTGTTCAGCTAGGTGAAGTAATGGCCAGTCGGGCAAGTCATTTGATGGGTGACTACTTAGCAACATTATTTAATTTAAGCGATTAAAAATGCTTCTCAAATACATTGATAAGTAACGTCTTATTATCATATATCCTAAGAGGTTTACATTTTTATATATAGCAGATTTTTATCTTTATTCTTGTTTTTTTTTTTTTTTTTTTTTTTACCTTTTTCCTTTATCATGATTACTCAGATCTTCTCGTGGTTCTTTAATTAAAAATTTGTAATCGTGTCAAAATGTAATCATCTTTTTTATCATAGTTTTGGCACTGCCAGCTGTTGAAATCTGCCTCTTGATCTTTTGCAAATATTGGGTATATATATATTTATTAAAGACATTTTTTTTATGTTTAACGTTCTTTTTTTATAGATACAAGTATTTAAGTAAATGCTCTGTTTATAATAAACAGTATTAAATAACATTTACCGTCCTGAATGTCCGAGAAATTTTCATAGAAAATATTCGTTCTTTGACAGGATTCGAACCTGCATCCTGCATAGGCAAGGTCGAATTTACTGCTTATAAACTTCAATCTTCCATGAATCTCGTACATTCATAACTGCTCTAGCGTATCAAATGTAAACAAATGACGTCATATATTAAGAAATGGACAAGGTCCGACAATTTATTTATTAAAGACATTTTTTCAGCGTAAATGACGGTTCCGTATAGGATGCAGGTTCGAATCCCGTCAAAGGACTAATATTTTCTATGAAAATTTCTCGGACATTCAGGCCGGTAAATGTTATTTAATACTGTTTATTATAAACAGAGCATTTACTTAAATACTTGTATCTATAAAAAAAGAACGTTAAACATAAAAAAAAATGTCTTTAATAAATAAATTGTCGGACTTTGTCCATTTCTTAATATTCTTAATTTCTTTGTCTTAATTTCTTAAGCGTAATCAAATGTTAATAAATAAAGAACCCGCACCAAAAAAACAAAAAACAAAAACAAACAAAAAATCACTCTTTGACAACCTCACAACACTCATCATTTATATCTACCTAATCATCATCTAATCTAATCTAATCTAATCATCATTTATATCTACCTAATCTGATGATGAAAGTCGAAACGTTCGACAATATTTCTTTCGAAATAAACTTCAGACAATTTCTGATGGAATTACAATCTTGCCTGAGAAGGATCACTCGTAATTTATAAAGTTAATCAGTAAAATTAATCGACACAAAATATATGCAGTCTTTAATAATATTTACATTTAAGAATTTTAAAATATGTATATTTTTGGATTCTATACGAATTTGCATTTTTGTTTCAAGACAACGAATTAAAATTCTATAATACAATTTTATACGCTTTAAGTCAAACTCCCAAATACTACGAGACTACCATGTGATCACAAGTTAAATATACTTGTATGATCTAGAGTTATGGTATGGAGGGATTTCACAGTAGAGGCTTGTATTTGTACTAAGTCGGTCCTAAAATAGGTTCGACGTATAAAACGTTAGGAACTTGATATAATAGGTAATGACGCAGAGAAATATAGTTGTGGTCGCTGATACCTTTAGTATCCGACTAACGGTCGTCTGGCATCGACTGACTGACCCACTGAGTGACTTTCACGTTACTCTTACTACTCCTACTTATTATAGGTGGGAGAGTCTATTAACTATAGAATAGGTGTGTTCCAGTATAACAAGTTATCAACGATTTGGTTTGGTTGGGTTGGGTTTGGTTTGTTTTACAGCATATCAACCTTAATGGGTTATTTAATACCGTCAAAATCTTTATTGTTGGTAATATATTTCCTTCAAAAATTTATAGCTGGCAATCTTTTTTTTTTAAATTCATTATTGGTAATATTTTTTATAAAAATGTATTGCTGGTAATATTATTTTTCTTCAAAAATGTATTGCTGATAATAATGTGTGGCTGATAATAATTATTTACGAAAATGTATTGCTGGTAATAATTTTTCGTCAAAAGATGTATTGAAGGAGTTTAAACCCAGTTTTGGGGTTACCTATTTGCCCATAGTTGGGACCCAAACAGGTACTACCACCCTCGGTCAGAGTGGATCTAGGAACACCATCAATTAAGAGATGGTAACACGCTACTCAAAACCTCCTGATATGAGGCCTTGCTGTTGGATGTAGTTTATCGTCGTACCTAGGAGGCGGATGTAGTTTATCGTCATTCCCAGGACACAGTAATCAAGGAGTGACTGTACTTGTGGACATAAAAATATATACAGAATGTATGTGAGGTTATGTAAACATTCATGCATGTAGATTTCAACACTCGGGCGAACAAAATATTAAATCGTTGACTCCATTGACTCGTGTTTTAAGAGCCGATTGTAGTTATTCATATTTAACGGGTCGGATGTTGTTGACTCCGCCATGTTTGATAGAGCATTTTAAAAATGATTGGCACGAGATGACAGCTTGAGTGCATCAAATACATCTCTGCTTATGCACTAATTGAAGCACTGATGAAGGCGTGTAATAAATCCGAAGCAGACAACCAATCTAAATGGAGCAAGTTCACAAAATAATATTAAAAAAGGTTAGAAACAAAAAAGAAGCTATGCAGAATTGTAAAATGTTGACATAACCCAAATTAATGGGAAAAGAATTTGACAATAAGGGGTTAACGTATGGAAGAAAATTAACTTATTATGAAAAAAAAAAAACAAACAAAAAACGACGATCCTAAAAAAAGAAAGGAAAAAATAAAAAATAAGAAGAGAATAGCGAAAAATATACACACTTGAGCTATACAGATAGTAAAACATTTTAATACAAGCAAGAAGGCTTCTTCTTCTTCTTCTTCTTCTTCTTCTTCTTCTTCTTCTTCTTCTTCTTCTTCTTCTTCTTCTTCTATTCCCGCCCAAATATGACAACAGTATTCCATTTTTAGTCTGATCAAGCTCTATAAAAAGGTAGATGATAGTAGGAGGAGTCAGTTGCTTACTGGAGCGGTACATGGAGCCGATCATTATACTTGCATCCTTAGCAACGGATCGTATGCATTAGGTCCACTTGAGGTCGTGTGTGATTTTGAGGCCCAACAGGCTTTCAAGGCACAGTGCTTTGTCGAGAGGATCCCCGTTCATCCAGATGGGGTGGTAGTTCGGATTCAGATCGGTGATAATGGAATGTAACTAGTTTGGTCTTCGAGGCATTGAATGTAAGCAGCCAGCCATTTTTTTTACCCCGCTGGTAGTTTGGCTAAAATGAATAAAATCTTCGAAGAAATATCTGACTACCGATTTCTTCTGAGCACAATCTCAGTAATATTAGCATCACAGCACGAGAAATATCTAGATTTATCAAAGGCCTTGGCCACTGGTCCAGACAAAATTCCAGATATTGTCCTTAAGAATATCAACCCGAAATTATCCCCAATCCTAGCAAAATTATTCAACCGATGCTTGGATGAGAAAACTCTTCCAATCTTGTGGAAAGTGTCAAGCGTATGCCTAGTTTTCAAGAATGCAGGCGTGAAATCTTTCCCCTCCCAGTACAGACCCATCAGTCTCCTCTGTATCATGAGTAAGCGTTTTGAGGCCCTAAGGTCGTCGAATAACTAGAAAATAACAACCTCTTCAGTGACAAGCAGTATGGGTTTTGGTCGGCTCGATCCACTGCTAATGTCTTAACTACCATCACATACAGAGTTAGTAAGGCTCTTGATGGCAAACACACCTCGAGCTTCATAGCATTAGATATCTCAAAGGCCTTTGACAAGGTGTGACACAAAGGTTTACTAAACTTATGGAATCATTGGAGGGTTTAATCGATATTAAAATCCTTCCTAACAGGTAAGTCCCTGAAGGTAGTTATCCATGGCCAGTCCTTTGGAGCCCTAGAGGTCAACTCAGGAGTTCCAAGGAGTCACTCCTCAGACCAACCCTCTTTTTGATCTACATAAATGATCTTCCTAAGAATATACTCAGATCATTTGTAAACATCTATGCCGATGATACGACTATATACGGGTGCACTTCTAAAACTCTTGATAGTCAGAGATTGACGACTGAACTCTCTTCCGATCTTGCACAAACTGACCAGTGGGGTAAAACTGGCTAGTTATATTCAATGCCTCGAAGACCAACTAATTATATTCCATTATCGCCGATCTGACCACGAACTATCGCCAATCAGGGTGAATGGAGGTCCTCTCGAGGAAGTATCGTGCCTTGAAAGACTGTTGGGCTTCATAATCACACCCGACCCCAAATGGAACTCTTACATACGTAATCCATTGCTAAAGATGCAGGTAAAATGGTCAGCTGTCTGTACCACTCTAGTAAGTACATGACTCCTCATGTTATCCTCTATCTTCACAAGAGCGAGATTGAGCCAAAAATGGAGTACTGTTATCATATTTGGGTGGGAGCTGATCAGACCCCACTCTCCTGCATTGATAGAGTTCAAAAGCGTCACCGAGACATTGTGGGTGATGAATTATTCTCCACCTTTCAACCTCTCTCCCACAGGCAGGATGTGGCAAGTCTCTCGCTGCTTTATCGCTACTTACATGGAAAGTGCTCGGACGAACTACATTCTCTGGTCCTGACAAGTCAAACTTTCACAGCAAGAACACACCATGCCACTGTAGCAAACCATCCACATTCCCTCTGTATTTCATCGGTTAGATGTAAGTTCCACCCGAGCAGCTTCTTGTCGCAAACCACTGTCCTATGAAGCCGATTTCCAACAGGATGTTTTCCCGATCAATTCAATCTTAATCAATCTTTTAAGGCTAGGGTTAACCATTATCTTCCACGCCTATAAATACAAATGGCCTCCAAAAGTAACCCTCTACCTCGAGAGGCCCCCGTGCCTTGTAAAGGGTGAACCCCGCTGTAAATAAAAATAAAGAATATTGCTTTTTATTCCAGAAAATTCTAGAAAATATGATACAGGGAAAATTTCGTGAGAAACAAAGAAAAGAATGCTGAACTGTTACGTAATATCGGTCCTCCTATATGGCAGTGAATAATGGATAATCTTCTCACAGATGAAGAAGAGACTTGAAGCAAGAGAAACAAAGAAAAGATTACTGAACTGTTACATAATATCAGTCCTCCTATCTGGCAGTAAATACTTGACAATCTCCTCATAGATGAAGAAAAGACTTTAGGCAAAAGAAATTTTGATACTGAAAATCCTATGTGTGTAACGAGAAACATTTAAGGAAAATGGAAACAAAAAGTACACTTATAATTAGAATGAGAATGACATCATTTAAATCTCTAGGACATAGCATGATGGGATATATGGAAATTAAAAGGGTCATGCGAAAGCAGTGAGTAAATAAACTAACGAGCTTGAAAAATAGATACCTTGCCATGGCTAAAAGGACAGGATTTTGTGAGGGATTATGATCGCCCGATTACTGAAGGGACGTATCACAAGAAGAAGAAGAAAAAGAAGAAGAAGATATCTTATTTGAAAAAAAAAAAACGGCTGTGTAGTTGGTTTAACAGTTATTGGCACTGAAAAAATACCTCAGTTGAAATTAAAGACTAGATTAAAATACCTCGGAATTTATATATTTTAAATTGAAGGCTCTAGTAATTAATGGCATAATGTATAAGAGCTCTTAAAATCAAATTGACAAGCTCAGTTTAAATTCTATTCAAGGCAGTTGTGTTCACTTTGCGCTAATACCATTGTGAAAGGTACAAATTGAGCTGTTCTCCTTATCCTGTCATGTACAGGTAAAATAATTGGTCATGGGATGATTAACTGATGCAGGAGAAAAATAACTCTGTATTCAAAACTATAGGGAAGAAGAAAAACCACTTGAAGAACAATCAAGCCAATTTATAAATATTACAGATAAGGATGCTGGGAAGAGCCGTGATTGCCTAAGTTCTGATGAGATATAGCTTTTCAGGGAAGTATTTGAAACAAACAAGTCATTAAAATCTTTGATTCAGTTTCAATTAAAGTACTGAAGTTCAATATTGCCCTATTATCAACAATATATATTTTGGAAATGAGAATTGAAAAAAATGCATTTCTTTAAAAATGTTTTAAAGTTAGCATAAACAATTGCATTTTTTTCTAAAATTAATCAGAGTAGGTAGGTTCTCTTATCGCCCGGTTCACACTCTCCCTTGGTTTTTTAAACACAAGTATAGGTTTATTCTTTCATTCCTATTCAGAATGGGGTTTACGGTCTACTTCAACTTCTAACGTCTCCTCCTAAACACTGAAATTTTATTTACAAGTTTTTCCTTTATAGGTTCAGCTATCGTCCAATTCACACCTCTCTTTGGTCTTTTGAACAGGTGTAGAGGTTTATCCTTTGTTCCCTGTTTAGGATTGGATTTCCGGTTCTTTCTAAAGTCTTTTCCTTCTCTTTCAATCCTAGTAGCTCCTTAGTGGCATTATCACCTTCCTTGAGGTGAATTAATTAAAACATAATGAAATCGTTTAAGTCTTCTTATAATTCATTTATTTATTTGAAGAATCAACATTTACTCGGATTGTTTTGTTGGCTGAACATTTGTACTTGTCTATTCGAAGTTCCTTGTTCTTTAATTTTTTTAATAGCAATCTTATAGGCAACGATGCAATCTCTGCGGTATTTTAAATGAAACTTATTTGTTTGCTTTATTTCACTATTTAATCGTAGCTTTTCCTGAAGCAGTTGTATAAGTGATATAATTTATTTAATCATCTTCTCTAAACAGTTGAATAAGTGTTAGAGCGATTTATTTAATCCTTTCTTCAAACTGTTAGATAAGTGTTAAAAGTATTTATCACGTTAGCTAAACATTTGGTTGGATCAGTGTCAAATCAATTTAATTACTTTCTTTAAACTGTTGCATAAATATTAGAAATATTTATATAGCTATTTTATACTGCTTGATAACTATTGGATCAATTTATATAATAACATTATTTAAGCCATTAAATAAGTGTTAGAAATATTTATAAAGCTATTTCTTTTTATTGTTTGATAACAATTACAATAATTTATTTCATAACAATATTTAAATAATTGAATAAGTGTTCGATCTAATTATATAGCGATTTCTTTATATTTTTTATAACGATTCGATTGATTTATTTAATAACATTATTTAAAACCACTGAATACGCGTTAGAACTATTTACATATTTCTATATATTGTTTTATTATTATTAAAAAGATTTATGTTAACAACTGAAAACTGTAAGAAACATTTAAGCACTTTTTGAACAGTTAGATGAGTGTTACAATCATTTATTTAGTCACTTATGGAAAATTTTAAACGATTTATTCTTATTGTTGAATAAAAATTAGAATAATTCATGTATTAACATTCAATATCTCTGTATATTTCTGAGATGAGGTATTATAATTATTTACATTACTTGGAATGTTATCCGCATCTGCATCGCCATATTCATAAAATTTCAGCCGTTGTACGCTCTGGCCTTATTCAGGTGGTAATTTTTTTATTTCCAAATTTATTGCTGGTATTTTTTTCTATAAAAATGCTTTTTCTCTATAAAAAATATTACTTATACTTTCTTAGTGTTTGACCTCAATTTCGGGGGTTTACTATTTGCTTATAGCTGAGGCTCTAACAGGTGCTACCATTCCGGGTAACAAGGGATCTGGGAACAACAGAAATTAAATGGTGGTTCCACGCTCCTCAAAAACTCCAATCTTCCGATCAGAGGCCTTGCTTCGGAAATGTTGGACATGGGAACAACAACAATTAAGAGGTGGTTCCATGATACTCAAAAACTCCAATCTCCCGATCAGCAACCTTGCTGCCGGAATGGTGTACCAGGAAACAGCAGCAATTAAGGTGTGTCCCACGCCTCTCAAAACCTTCAATCTCCACATCAGAGGCTTTGCTGCCGGAATGATTCCACGCTCCTCAAAACCACCAATCTCCACATCAGAGGCCTTGCTGCCGGAATGGTGGACCAGGAAACAGCAGCAATTAAGTGGTGGTCCCACGCTCCTCAAAACATTCAATCTCCACATCAGAGGCCTTGCTGCCGGAATGATTCCATGGTCCAATAACAAAAGAGGTGGTTCCAAAACCCAATCTCCCGATCAGAGGCCTTGTTGCGAAAATGGTGGAATGGGTGGTCCCACCAAAGCCTTCAAATATCAGAGGCAAGGTGGGCCAGGAAACAGTAACAATGGTGGTCCCACGCTCCTCAAAAACTTCAATATCCATATTAGAGGCTTTGCTGCCGGAATGGTTGACCAGGAAGCATCAGCAATTAAAGAATCCCAACATCAGAGGTCTTGCTTCGCCGGAATGTTGGACCTGGGAACAACAACAATTAAGAGGTTGTTCCAGCTGCTCAAAAACTCCAATGATCAGTGCTTGCAAAAAGCAATTATTGGTGGTCCCACGTAAAACCTTCTCCCGATCAGAGGCCTTTCTGCCGGAAATGGTGGACCAGGAAACAGCAGCAATTAAGGGGTGTTCCAAACCTTCAATCTCCACATCAGAGGCCCTCAAAATAGGAACTTCAATGGTTCCACATCAGAGGCCTTGCTGCCGAGGCCTTGCTGCCGGAATGTTGGACATGGGAACAACAAGTAAGAGGTGGTTCCATGCTGCTCAAAAACTCTAATCTCCCGATCAGAGGCCTTGCTGCGAAAATGGTGGACCAGGAAACAGCTGCAATTAAGTGGTGGTCCCACGTTCCTCAAAACCTTCAATCTCCACATCAGAGGCCTTTCTGCCGGAATGGTGGACCAGGAAACAGCAGCAATTAAGTGTTGGTCCAACGCCCCTCAAAATCTTCAATCTCTACATCAGTGGCCTTGCTTGGGAAATGGTGGACCATGAAACAGCAGCAATTTAAGGTTTGTCACACGCACCTCAAAACCTTCAATCTCCACATCAGAGGCCTTGCTGCCGGAATGGTGGACCAGGAAACAGCAGCAATTAAGAGTTTGTCCCACGCTCCTCAAAACCTAGGAAATTAGGAATATTGTTTGGGTCAGTGTTTGTTGCTAGATAAGTTTAATGTTACGACTGATGATGACCGTCTTTTTCCTTTTTCTACTTTTTGGCCTTGTGCCACATTTTGTATTTTTGCAAATAAATATCTCTCTTCGCTACGATACCTAGATCTTTTTGAATTTAAGCGCAGTACTAGGCATCGAGATCTCATCTATTTACATTTGAGCTGGCTAGTTGCTAACAGTTTCTTTTCTCGCACTTCTCACTTGTAGAACCTGATAAATGTATATTTCTCTAAAATTCTGTAAACTGCCTTTAAATGATTAAGAAAGATTTCCTTAAAATTGCCTCATTTATGTGGATTATCTTTTTTCTTCTTGTTATTTTTATCTCCATATCTTCACTGCATTAATTATGAATATGTCCACGTTTTATCATACCAGATTTATCATATTATTTTCGACAGGTTGCGCGGGTAGTTTAACATAACAGCGCGGATATCGGGGTATCGGCGAGCCGAGTTCAGTTTCCGGGCTCCTCTCTTGCTTTTCGCACAAATTCCCTTAAGAAAGGCATGAATCCATTCAGCTACAAGATAAACTGAAAGGTAGGACGGTCTCTCTAATCTTGTGTAAGTATCGTTAAATAGAAGAAAAACTTTGTATTCAAGACCGTGAAGAAGGCAAAGGAAAGCCATTCCACTATAATTCCAAATAAGTCATGACAGTTTACAGACAATAAAAACAAAAAGGAATCTTTGAAGAGCCATGATTACCCAAGTCTCGAAGAGACATTGCATTAAAATCTATCCAGAGTTAAAGGATCATATCATAGGCATTTTTGTAGTTTTTCATATCTTTAGTATACTCTTCGTTCTTATTATAATTACTGATACTAATATTATTCCATATCTTTCCAATATCTGTATTTAACAAAAAATGACATGGAGATGTTTTTTCTTATTGTTCGTGACTTTCGAATTAGTAGAAAAATAGGAGTCTATTCATCCCATCCATTCCGAGAGACAAAAAAAAAATGAGAAGAGAAAAAGTATTATTGCTAAATTTTTGAATGATTTAAGAAAGATTTGTCCACAGCTAATTGTGTTCATGTATTGTGTTTGCAATCTGACTGGTTATTTCGGTGATGAAGAAATACTGTTGGGAATTTCGTTTGCGTACCTAAAGTTTATATATATACACACATACACACACACACACACACACACACACACACACACACACACACACACACAGAGACACACACACACACAAACACGCACACACATATATATATATGTATGTATATATGTATATAATATGAGTGTATGTATCGGTAAGTAAGTATGCTACTGTCGGAAGTTCGACGACAAAAACGGCTATCCACTTCAAGTTCTTGCGAGTGAGGTGGTTTGTTAGCAACCCTGAGGAATTACAGAGAAGATTTTATCATGTTTGTCTTCGTATTCGTAGACTCAAAACCTTGGATATGGTGCCATTTTGACAAATAATTCCATGAAGAAAGTTAAGCTGAAGCAGCACTAAAAATCAAAGCAACCGTCATCTGTTGCTCATAATTGATGTTATTGCTGATGTGCTGACTGTATTTGAAAAATAAAATGTTCCCTATAACTGCATATACATGTACATAAAAATCTATACACTCAATTAAAAGTAAAAATAAAATCATCCTTGATAATAGCTAAAAGTATAGCCGAAAGTGCCCGGATATACAGAACATTTGGAAAATTTCGACATATTTTATGTTCAGAAAAGAAATACATTATAAGAACACAAGAAACATTAAACAAAAATTAACTGCAATACCTTGTCAGTCGTTTTTAACGAAATTTGCATAACAGAGGATTGGTGTTCCAAAAAAATATATTATATATATATATATATATATATATATATATATATATATATATATATATATATATATATATATATATATATATGTATATATATATATATATATATATATATATATATATATATTATATATATATATATATATATATATATATATATATATATATATATATATATATATATATATATATATATATATATATATATAGATAGATAGATAGATAGATAGATAGACAGATAGATATGAACGCTGATGTCAGAGTAAACGAACATGTTTTTTTTTGCTCAAAGAAAGCAATATCATATTTGAAGGACCGTCTTGATTGTTTTACCTGTAATCATCCATTATTCTTAAATAATTCTTTGTTTATTATATTGTGTTATAATATTTGTAAAGTTGTTAGTTATTTACTGTATTTAATACAGATATTTTTATAATCTTTTGGTCATATTTGTTTATCTTTAAGATAAGTCGTGGCATATAACGATTTTTCGTTTTTCTTTCTTTTTATTTTAAAAAAATGTTTAGTAAGTGTAAGGATATCTCGCTAAGAGTTAAATATTTTAAGAACATTTAATGCATTGTATTTGTTAAATTAATTATAGTGGTATAAATCTAATCTATTTATATTTAAGCGTAACATTTATTTATCCGTTGTTGTTTTAGCCAAAGTGGTCGTAATTTTCGGAATTAGACGAAAGCATTTTTGTAATATTTATTTTTTTTATCTTTGACTAGTGGCTTATTATCGCCAATTTCTTTATCTCTTATTATTTATATTCAAAGATTCTTTTAATAACATTTAGTATGAATTTTAATTCTTTACATTTTATTTATTAATTGCAAACTGACGTAATTTCAATTTTTTGAAAAAGCGTTCCAAGTTAGAATGTTATTTTGTTTTCTTTTTTACTACTAGTCAACTTTATATTGTTATTTATCTTTCAAATATTTCAAAAACAACAACAGCAACAACAATAAGGATAATTATTATTAATATAATTGTAATAATAATAATAATAATAATAACAATAAAAAAATATTCTCATATAATTAATAATAATGTTATACGTTATTATTATTATTTTAAAAGTATAGCAATATATTGGCATTGATGACGATCTGTTTACTCCGACATCCAGTGTACATATATATGAAGAAATATAGCCTTTATGGGATAAAGTGCTCAATATCAGAGATAGAGCGTGTGTAAATATAAAAGTGAACATAGAAGTCAACACTTAGAGGCGACAGTCTGTTTCATGCTAGATACAATCGTCAGGCCACGAGTGCTGTTATTTTCTCGGCTCTCTTTCTCTCTCTGTCTTTCTCTCTCTCTCACCCTCTCTCTCTCTATATATATATATATATAGAGAGAGAGAGAGAGAGAGCGAGAGAGAGAGAGAGATTGGTATATAAAGCTCTCTATCTCTCTCTCTATATATATATATATATATATATAGAGAGAGAGAGAGAGGGGGAGAGAGCTATGTAAATTACCAGGTTGAGAACTGGCGTGGAATAGCTGCCCTTGATGAGGGTGAAAGGAGTCTCTCTGAGCTTTGGTTAGCAATCCTTTTAGTGTTGGTTTCACGTTAAAAAGACTTCAGATGAGAAGGAAAACTCATGACAGCTTAACCCGGTCATTATATTGCATGTGTCTGCCGAGAGGCGTGTACTGGCTGGTACTGACTGTGATCCGGAGAGGTTAAACTCCGCGATAATAACACATGAAGACTGTCGTTCGGAGTTTCCGTGGCAAGTCTTTTGCGCCGTTATTTTTTTATCGACAGATCCAAAAATTATGGGTGGCCTGACACAAGCCTTCACCACTTGAAACAAATCACTGTGTTGGTTTTCTGGTAACATCTAATTAGTTCCTCACATATCTGGCTACTGCGAAAAAAATCAACTTCATCTTGGCACTTGGAATGTACAAACTCTCCAGGACAACAACTCAGCACTAGATAAAATAAAAAAAAAAAACAGCTCTGGTTGCATTGGAACTAAAGAAGTACAACATTGATATAGCTGCACTGAGAAGTAAGGATCAGTCGACTACATAAAACGAGAAAACAAAATAAGACATCTAACAGTGTTCCTGCTGTACTTGGATACAATACATTCTCCTGTACTGTTTATTGTTTTTTGTGCAATTCTCGAGCCGGTCTCAAAAGTCATGTCCGTCATAGACATGCAGATAATTAGTTCGTGGTCATCGGAAACTCATACTTTGAACTCAACGGGAGAGTCCATCATTTGGGATAAATAGGCCAGTAAACAAAATTTGAAGAATAAAACAAAATGATAGCAACATTGTCAATGAAAATGATATTTATTATATATTAACTTTTTGACTGAATTGAAACATAAAGAGAAAGATTATAATGTCGGAATTTTCAAATACACCCGTGTTCTTTATCAACAAAATAAAAAATAAACTTACTCTTACAAAGAATGTCGCTGTTGGTTAGAGATCTCCCTGTGGAAATTATACTCTCTGAGTAAATCCAAAAGCTTGTTTAATTCTTCAATGTGTGAATTTATTTTGAAAAGAAATTTCAACTCTGATCTACGTCTCGCCTCTCAGCTGTTGAACGAAGTCGGCAAAAGTACGCATCCGATGTCTGCGATTTGATGTGGTAAACTGAGGTGATTTGTGATTTTGTTGTGTAATATATATATATATATATATATATATATATATATATATATATATATATATATATATATATATATATATATATATATATATATATATATATATAAGGATAGGATCTGACTGATGCCGAATGGGTCGGGTTTCGATCCCGCCTTGAAGCAAAGCGAAACAGTCTGTCTGTGGATGACTATATATATGTCCTCGGAGACCCACCCCTCGATAGAGCTCAACTTCATCTTGGCACTTGAAAATGTACAAACTCTCCAGGATAACAACTCAGCACCAGAAAGAAAAACAGCTCTGGTTGCATTGGAACTAAAGAAATAGATTGATATAGCTGCACTGAGAAGTAAGGATCAGTCGACTACATAAAACGAGAAAACAAAATAAGACATCTAACAATGTTCCTGCTGCACTTAGATACAGTACCTTCTCTTCTGCTGTTTGCAGTCTTTTGTGCAATTCATGAGCCGGTCTCAAAAGTCATGCTCGTCCGATTATTAGTTCGTAATTGTCGGAATCTCATACGTCGAACTCGACTGGAGAGTTCATTATATATATATATATATTTCCAAATGTAAAAGAACGAAAAGAATATAAATTCAAACGTTCATAACATTAACTTAAAAAAGTGCTCAATACACGAAGTAGAGCAATAAATATTTATTATAAACTCTACCACCATTGTTAACTGCCTTTTAGACGTCGAAACAATATGCATTTTTGTCGCGGTACTTTGCATGTTTCATTGCGGTAACTTTATATATATATATATTGTATATATATATATATATATATATATATATATATATATATAATATATATATCCGTAGTTTATTTTTTGTCTCTTTAGATAAGTCATTATTTTTGTATTGTTTCATTGAAACACTTTTAGGACTGCAAAATACTTGTGGGTTATTGATTTTATTTTGTTTTAAGAGCTTATTCCAGCTTGAAGATTTAAAATTTTATATGCCCAGAAGGATATTTATATCACAAATATTCCTCAATATACAACGACTAAATCAATGCTATTTCTGAGTTGGTACTGTTATCAGTTGATGCGTACGCAAACAATACTTACAGCTGATGGCCTGCGACATCGATAACTGCATTGAAATTCAGAAATAACATTCAGTTAATTGTTACTGTGGTTAGTGCCAACTGTGTGAATATCTGGCACAGATTTTCGGCTTTTGACCAATGCTTAAGTGAACACGAACAATGCAAACAAAAATTAACAGTTATAGAAAACTTTTAATTCTAGGAGCCAAAGATATTCGGGATAATAAGAAAATTCTATTCGAGTGGGCTCCAGTGACCTTTGGTAAATATCCAACCGAAATAATGCCCCCCCCACACATTTTTTAATCATTTTACATCAAGCAAGGGGGAGTTCCCCGGGTACGTAAGGGGCCACAGAGAGTGAAATTAAGGAAAAAAAACTGGTATATGTCGGGGTGGGGAGGTAAAGCATAAAAAGAAGGCTTCAGAAGATGTCGATTGACATTACATTTAAATTTTGAAGATTATAGTTATCAGGGAAGCAATTAAGAGGAAGGGTCTTCCACAGTCGGGAAGTGCGAGAGAAGAAGTTGTTGGAGTAGGAGAGACTTTATATTTAAATCTTTCAACAGTAAAATGTTGGGGCCGAGATGCTAACCTAGTAGCACGCTTAAAATCATGCAGTCGGGGTATATCTATCTATCTATCTATCTATCTATCTATCTATCTATCTATCTATCTATATGTATGTATGTATGTATGCATATATTGAACAAATGTCTGATACCACAGAACTTGTAAATAGCTTTGAACAGACAATACTGCGTTTTTTCTCTAAAGGTAAACTTTTCGGCCAACACCTCGTAAGAAGGATCGTTAGCGACTTACTAAAATGTTATCGATATATATATATATATAGTGGATATATGGTTGCAACGTCGAGTCTTTTCAATACCTAGATGTCTAACCGTTTGGGATTACCACATTCAGGTTCTGTAATCATGGATGTGCGGGTGGTGTAATGAATAATTCTTTGGAATTGTTAATTTAATTTTTTCTGAAATTGAAATTTAGTAAATACTTCTTGGCGATTCACCGTAGATTAGTACTTGGTAAGATTGTCTGATTCTTTGATTTGAGCGTCGATTGGTTCACCACTGCGTTCTTTGTTTGCACCTAGAGAAGGTTAGTAAATTCTAGCTTTTGTAGTTGAAATTATAAATTTACGAAATAGCTTTTATAATTGTTGCACAAAATGATATTTGTCTTGAGCTTGATACTATCATATATGATGGCATTTACATTTAATGTAACTGTATTAATTATTAGAACTATTTCAACGGCAAACGCTTCGTTTAATCTTGAACGGTTATACTACATGACCAACGCCAAAAGCCAACTGTCAATGCATCGATTCGCTGATGATGAAACAGGTGTCTTCGATGGTCAGAACATGTAGCAAGAATTGAAGAGAAGGTTTCCACGTTAAGTCTTATTCATTGAACTCACTTCAAGGAAAAACAACGGGTTTGCTCTTTTCAAAGATACAAGGATCAACTGAAAGCCTAAATCATTTAAAACACAAGCCCAACTGGCGGTGTTCCATTACCATCGGTACCAAAAACTTCGAAGAAA